>VKOC01008339.1:0-12775 GCA_009364415.1 Spea multiplicata | reverse complement strand
GTATTTAAATATATTTATTTTTTATACATAATATTATGATATATATATATATATATATATATATATATATATATATAGTTTCACCTTGTAAGTCAGGGTTGTCTAACCTGCGGCCCTCCAGCTGCTGCAGGACTACATATCCCATACTCCTCTGCCAGCCCCTTAGCTGAAAGTCTTATTGTGATACAGATGTTTTCGTTTTATTTTAACTATTTAATAAGGATATCAAACAATTACAGGTGAACAAAAGGCTCCGGAAATTGCTTCTCAAAGACCACACCGTGTAGAGGTCATCTGTCCTGGAGGCAATGACGGAGCCTGATATCAATATAACTTTATAAATTAACAATATCATCTAATTTAGAAAAAAAACACATAAAAAAAAACATTATACAGACTGAAATAAGAAATTAAAATTGCCAATACACAACATTAACACGTCTGACATACTTATGCGAACACATCCAGTATTTGTTGTGGTCAGTTGTACTGGTTTCCACCTGACATGTATAGATCAATGTTTCGATGACTCGGTACTTTCGAGAGCCTGTTGCGTGGATCAAACTACAAAAATATGTTAATTTCCTTTTTTTTCTCCTCTCCTGCATTTGCCAGACACCCCGTGAAGTTGCCCAGCAGGCGGTAGACGCCGATGTGCACTGCGTGGGGGTCAGCACCTTAGCCGCTGGCCACAAAACTCTCGTCCCCGAGTTAATCAAGGAGCTGAGCGCGCTTGGACGTCCTGATATCCTTGTTGTTTGTGGAGGCGTCATCCCACCACAGGTAAGAGGTCACGGAAATAAATGTTTAAGCGCTTCATGTGTTTCGGATGAGTCGGATCAGCCATTTTGTGCAGAATTGTTGGGTAACAGGTGAACTATTCTTTATGAAGTTCCAACCTCTATTGCCCCTACTTCTACCTCTCCTGCCCAACTGGCCCTGTTCAGTTCTGGGGTAAGTTGGTGGGATTCCTTGAGAAACCTCATGGAATGACTTCACGTTCTACAGGGGACTATTCAGCCCTTCTTGTCGGAGAAGCCTCCCTGTGGTTGACCTTCATGGATTATGATACCGTCCACCAACTTCTGAGACATGGGTCCTAGTCCACCCAGGATGGCAAGTTCCTGAGTCTGCTTAGTGTTCGATCTAAATAATGTTCCTCTTAGTGGAGCCGTATAATTCTCAGCACTGACTCTTGAGTCAAGAATATATAGAATGTAATAGCGCTCGGATGCTATAGAGGTGGGTAGGCTCTCAGATCAATAGGTTGGGGATTATGCGGTGTTTTAATGAATATGCTCTGTGTTTTTTCATAGGACTATGAATTTTTGTATGATGCTGGAGTATCCAGCGTCTTCGGACCTGGAACCCGTATACCAAAAGCTGCTGTTCAAGTGATCGACGACATCGAGAGAAGTCTGGACAAGCGACAGCAGTCAATAAGAGGTCAAATTAGGCGAGGGTCACGTGACTGCCCGGAATAATATGATTGGCCGTATTTCAGAGGCCTATTTTATTCTCCGAGAGGACACTGAAAACCAAAGTAAAGGTTCCATTAAGTTCTTTTATAAGAAATGACAACTTCATATTGGCCTTTTGTTTCAGAATTTCGCGTTGAGGTGTTTGATTGGGCAGTTGAAATAAAATATAATTATGTATATTTGTGTATTACATTCAAAATTGATTTTGTGTGTTTATAAAACTGTTTTTTCCAAGCAGGTTTTCGTAGTAGGTATCGTTGCAGACCACCATTATTTTAGAGCAACAGGGTCTTTTGGTCCATCAGAAGACCAGGTAGTGCCACCGCTGCTGTTTGATGGACTTTGTGGCCTTTATTTTAAAGATCTTATGAGAATTATACATTCTGTTGGCAGCTGACACTGAACACCCATCATGGGTGTTTGGCGTCATTGGACAGTTTTATATCCTGGTTATTTGTGCAGTGTTGTCTTCTTTAAGGATATTTTCTCCTAAAGGTTGTCAGAACATGATTCCAATGAATGCAAAATATATGATACTGTAATGTAAGGCAATTTTACCTGAATGGGAGTGTGGTGGATAAGTGGAACAGCCTCTCAACAGAAGTGGCAGAGACTAATGATGAGGGAATTCAAATATGCATGGCATAGACATATGGCTCCTTAGACAAGACCAATGACTAAGGTCAGGAAAAAACGGGTGACTGGATGGGCCAAATCGATCTTGTCGGCCATCAAATTCTGTTTCTATTCTTTACATAGAACCACTTAAAGTTAGAATTTGAAGGAAACAGACAGAACAACTTAATAGAACTTTTCATATTGCAGAATAACTGAATATAAAAATTAGAAGCATATGATAGATTATTTTAGTGCGAGACTCCAACATTTTATCTCAAATGTGACAAATGTGACAACATTTTATCTCAAATGCGCTTTAATATGAGAAAGAAGTTAGGAAAATGTCATATAATATATCATAATTGGTAATATTCCGTCTAATGGCTACCTGCAGGGCTTAGAGGTTGATTGCCTTTCATGGTGTGCTCTTTCTAAGTAACTTAATGTTCGACCTACTCAATAAATAGCAATAAAAAAATGAATAGAACATGCTAGCGAAAAGAACTTACTGATTACTACTGAATAGTACGCTCTTTTCTGGAGTTCTTGTACCATTATTCCGTAACTACTTAACGGCTCTCTGTGAAAGGTCATTGTTGAATTCTTTTGTAGCCAACAAAGATGCGTGCTGGACGGTGAGCATCATTATTAAGGGCTTTCAAAAGAGTTATAAAAGTATGCTGCTGATTTATTAGCTCGTTAAAAGGAGATCTGTCATCATCATCAAGTGAATTTGCCTATATTCTGTATTTCTGGTTTTGTCTCATTTTTGTGCAAATTAAGTGTAAAGTGGGCTACTTTTAGATTCTTCCTGCTAACTATGAGAAATAATGGCAGAGTTGGAATGTGTAATGAGCTTCCTCTGTGGAAGGCTTTTTGAAAGCCTTGATTCCACATCCAAACTCCTGGGTCCAGTGCTCACGGGGACGCCCCTGCTGGACATGGGGCTTAGGTAACCGGGACTTGAGTTGCCATATTTTTATGAGACAGTGGCAAGATAGCCACTCAATGTAATACTCAATGTAATTATTTTGAAGGTATTTGGTGCTTCAGACAGGGGAGTTAACAGAAAGCTACAAGAAACGCCAAGCGGAACTGGTGGATAGGGGATGAGCCTTTTTTAAAAAAAAAAAAAAAAAAAAAACCCTTAAATATATTCTTTTCCTTACTAGATGATGGCCAAAGTCTAACGTGACAGAATGTATGATGTCACTTAGGCACTTGGCTTTGATGTCATTCACCTAATGTTCTTCAGGAGCTCGGTTTTTAATACTCTGGGAGTGCGTGTCCTCCAGAGAAATGATAACGCGATCCCGTAATTTAAAAAGTGATTATCAAGGTAAACCAGAACTAATATAATTTTATTATATTACTCTAAGGGATTATTAATGAGTGACACTGGGGTGATTACTTTCTTTTTTTTAATAATAGATCCAGCCACCCCCCCCGCATCACCCTGGTCTTCTCTGCTGATTAAAATGTTCTGATTATTCTGATTAGAATGTTCCAATAAACGGGAATATTTCATTAGTTTCCATAGTTTATAACTTGTTAAACTTTGCCCTCCCATTTTCCTTTTATACATAAACCCCCAGTACCCCATAAGAGACTATCATTAAAATGAAGGCCACTAAGATTAAGAGATGGAGTATGTTTGTGGACTTAGCGCAGGTAGCCTGGTTATAAATCAGGAGGGCAATTAAGGATTTGTCTGCTGGAGTCTTTATTTGAAGCTGATTCCCTTTATTGGGCCAGCATAGAAAAATATGTCCAGTTACAAAAGCTTTTGGGATCTCAGAGGTCTTTTCTTCAGATGAAGAAGGCAGCAGAAGAAGGGACCTTTTGAGGTCTCTGGAAGCTTATGAAACTTGGCGTCGCTGTCTCTGTTGGTCCAATAAAAGGTACCAAGTTCGACTAAAGACTCACTTGTCTCACATAGTTTAACTATGACTCTGAAAAGAGAATAGTTTCCACCTCTCCATCTCCCCAGTAGTTGCTGCCATAATACTAAGGAGAAAACATTCCACCCCCATCTCCAGTGGTTTGTTCCGTGGGCATGGAGTGCTTCCCGCGACATTTATTCACTAAAAGGAGAATTGTGTTTTCACTCCCTGATTCCACTATTCAACATGAAGGGCCAACCACCGTGAGCCTCTGCTGCTGGAAAAGCTGGGCTGTCCCTGTATAATGTATAATTAAATAAATGAGGGCACTTCAAAGCCTCCTCGCCTATTAAATTATACATTATACAGAGTCAGCTCTGCCCTTGTCCCTGGAGAAACCTGCCGTTGTCGCCCCTTCCTAATGAATAGTGAAGTGAGCGTTAAAAACCACAACTCCTGCCACACCCCCCCCCCAAAAAAAAGAAAGCAGATTCTTTTATATCACATTTTATCAAAGAAAATATAAAATGTGATATTCGTGCCAAAAATGAGAAAATTCACAGTAGACTTTTATTAAAAGAAAACGAATAAAAATAACGATATTTGTTAACTTTTCCCCATGTAAAATCTCCTAAAGAATAATAAAATAAATAAATAATATAAAGTTCACATGCGGCAGTCGCTTGTTGATGAGCATTATAGCAAATAGGTAAATTGATAACGCAATACGGGTTAACCCTTTCTGTGACAGACGGGTCAGCATTGGACTGCTCACCGTAGCACTGATAACACAATCAAAAAAAAAAAGGTGCTTGATATGTCAAAAAGAATACATGTTCCATGTATGATCGACCACAATTTAATTTTTTTCAGTTGTTTTTATGCCCCCCCCTTTAGTTCCCAATCAAGAACATTGGTGTAAACAATTCTTTATTCTTGTGTCTCTATCTAATGCCACATATACATATGGATTTATTTTTAAAAATACATTACAAATGCACATTAATTACAAGATTTCTTTTTGAGTTTTGTTTTCAGTGTTCCTGTTGTAGGGTGTCGTATCGTAAATGTTTTAATCAAAGTACCTCGTTTGAATTTCTATTGCGTCACCAAGGAGCCGGAATTTCCCGTGTTTATTTTTAAGACCGAAGACATCTGGACGTTGTCTCTTCCCGTCCAGATCACCGACACCGCCGGATTCTCTGCCGAGTTCTCTTGCATGAAATGGATCCTCCAACCACAGCAACATTTCAGCTGCTTAACTTTCTGTCTGAATGTCTTGCTGAACATGTAATAAATGATAGGATTGAAGGCGGTGGAGGACTTGGCGAAGAGGCAGGGCAGAAGAGTCACCACTGGCGGGATGTACTCGCTAGTGTAGAACATCGACCAAAAGCTCACCGCCGCGTAGGGTGTCCAAGAGAAAAGAAAACCGAAACTCACCAGTACTGCCATCTAGAATAAAAAGAAAATGGGTTTATGGCAGGAATTGCGGGGAAACTGGGCGAGGGCTACCACTTTTTCGCATACTTTGCCTGCACTGGGACTTTACCAGCAGATCTGGATGGGGTATAATGAGCTGGTAGATCTCAGCCCCTCTAAAAATTGGGTAAAGTCAACCTCAGATCAACAGCACACGACAAATTACACCCTGTCATGATTTATTCAACAAAAATATAGGGTCGTTTTTATTATAATTGGAACTATGAGATATTTACAAGCGATTTGGACCCTATTTTTTTTTTTTTATGAGCAAAATGCAAACAAGTTCCATTTTGAAAGCCTAGAACTAAATGTATTATAAATATTCATGAGTTCTTAGAATTTTGTATTGTAATGGCACCTATAAAAAAAAAACATATGAAAAAAACCTTAAGGGGTGACCCTGGGCAACAACGAGAAAGAGAATATGATAAAAGGAATCATTTGATTATACATTTTAAAATTATCTCGCACGTCCAGCATTATCACTTAACAATTCAGCGCAACGCAGCATAGCCCTTCCAGGCCAACCTTGACTTGCAAATAATATGACAATTCTTGGAATTGGCAGGTTTTTGTGCTTTCTTCGGGCATAATATTGTTTTCCTGATTGTTCTCGGTAGCCTTGGCCGCAATCTGCATGCGTGGGCTTTGTAGCCAGTGGCCCCGGGGTTCTGTATCTATTTCACTCCACACGTACGTTAGAAAGGACTCCTCTAATGCTGGACTGTCTGTACTTTTAAAGAAAAAAATCATTTATTTTCTTTCTTTATTAAAATATTGAATCCTGGTTTTCAAAAGGCCACTTAAACCTTAATTAACAAGTTATACAATCATAATTTAACATAAACCCCCCAAAAACCTGATGAGGCTCCCGATAGACAGCCGTCAACCCCTAGCGCCAAAAGAATCTTAAACTATGGCTTGACTACCTCTCTAGAATCCAACCTTGTACAAGTAAACCCTGGCCAGGTAGCCGAGATCTCGACTCTACCGAGATCTTCACGCAAGATCTTCACTCCACCGATGATCTTCTCGCGAGATCTTCACTCCACATGACCTTCATCAAGTCATCATCATCTAAGCATTCCCTAACCTTCTGTCACATTCTTACTCAACCTCCTTTAACAGACTTTGAGCTCTCAAGGTCAGGGTCCTCTTCTCCTTCTGTCCTTCTGTGTTTTATGTTGTTATTGTTAATGCTGTAGATTGTTATTGGTGACTTTGTATTCTCCGTAAATGTAATGTTGTAATTTAATCCTCAATAGCCATAAAAGCAATACCAATGGCAGGTTTATAAATGACGTATATTGCGTAAACAAGTCTTAGGAAAGCCCTTACCCGGGCCATACCTCCATCCCTTAAAACCAAAGTGGTCCATTTGAAATGTTGGGCGCATTCCTGGAAACTTAATGGCTCCGGCTACCCGAATCCCCGCTTGCGGGATGCGTCAGGAATTCCCGCTGACGTCAGAGGGCGTTTCCGATGACCTCACGGGACACACGGCTATTTAGGGTGGAAATGGCTGGTGAGTGGGGTGGGTCACAAAGAATTCCTCACTTCTTTGATAGGTTACTCAATTTAGCATATTGTAGGTATAAATCTACCATGTCTTTGGTAGGTAACTTTAAGGAAAGTCTTTTTTGAGGGATATCAAGGTCATGAAACCACCAAAAAAGCCTCTATATATAGTCTCCTGTTCCTTCACGCCCAAAATGTCCTTCTGTGGCCATTTAAAAATGTGGACGATATCCTGAAAAGTTAATAAATTGATATAATTAGATTAAACAATAATAATATCTTACCAGAGTGATTTTTTTCTCCAATTTTGCAGCGTTGGGGATTTTGTCGTAGTTCTGTATTTCTTGATAAGCTTTATGGAGCTTCCACGCTATCTTGGCATAGCATGTGATGATGGTTATGGCCGGTGTGACAGTACACAAGGCGAACATGGACACAATGAATGAAAATCCATTGGAAGAGTTCTGGAATTCATTCCACGCGATTGTGCAGGAAATGCCAAATGGTTCCGGACCATAATGCCCCCAGCCAAGCAAGGGTAACACTGCCCACAGCAAGGAATAAAGCCATATACACATTATCAGAATATATATTGCATTCTTTTTGATTCTGTTACCTATAAAAAAAATAGAGAAAAAAATATTATATTTGCAGAATAACCTGTATTTATCTGGACATAAGCACCCGCGAAAGATGGCCGCCCCTTTAAAAGCTAATACCATAGAAAAAAATTATGAGGTTAAAAATATAATCTGAAATCATTAGCAAATCTACATCATTTTGTAATGTCTCTTTTGACTCTAAGGGTGAAGGCCAAATGATATATAATCTCAGATTGTTGAGGGGTTGTCTCATTCATTCATTCATTCATTCATGGCTTAGCTCCTACAATAGTGATTTATGATGTGATTATGCAAAATGTGCTTGGAAACTTTGCCCTGGAGACAATGCTTAGCAACACTCAAGATCATTATTTTAATATGGCTTCTTCTTTACATGACTGTTCAAAAGTTTGGGGTCACTTAGAAATTTCCATGTTTTTGAAAGAAACACATTTTCCTCATTAAAATGACATGAAATGCTTCAGAAATCCAACGCAGACGGGGTTAATGCTGTAAATGACTATTGTAGCTGGAAACGGCTGATTTTTGACGGAATCTCTTCTTAGACGTACAGAGGCCCTTTATCACTCCCTTCACTCCTTTATCACTCTCATCACTCCTGTGTTCCAATGGCACGTTGTGTTCGCAGATCCAAGTTTAAGCTTAAAAGGCTGATTGGTCGTTAGAAAACCCTTTTGTGATGTCACAGCCAGAACTTTTCTTGTTTTCCATGAATGCAGCTGAGTGACCCCAAACTTTTGAACGATAGCGTGTGTCACATTCAAGACACTGAAAGGTCACACATAACAGTTTATTATAACCGAGTTAAAATACATGGTGCTAAGTACATCTTCTGTGTTATATTCATTGTTACAATCATCTCCGAGGGACAGTTTCTCTTTTTATTATGCTAATTAAGCCATTTTGTTGAAGTCTGATAATTAGAGGTGGCAAGGTCTAACGTGGTTAGAACCAAGGTGGTTGAACGTATAAATATAACAGACATAATTACAAAGAATGACAATAATAACCCCTCCGGGGCATGATAATAACGGACGCATTTAGCGCTGGTACGATATTAACAAGTCATTAGTAATCTTTTCCAGTGCCTGTTTGTGGCAAATACGGCCTGATGTGAATGAAAGCATAACCTTCAATGGGTTCAGTACAGTTCTGTGGTTGCTATGGTGACTGCACCATATTCAGCACTTTATGCCAGAATGGCCATTTTTTATAAAAGTATATATATATACTTTTGACTGTATGACTGTATGTTTGCATCATTGGGCAGAAATCCCAGTGTCTTATTATTATTTATTGTTTCATGTAGCGCCATCATATTCTGTAGCGCTGTACAATGGGGGTGTCTTCCCATTTATTGTTATAAACAGCCAACGACCCAAGTCTGAATGCTATGAAACCTCAACGCATGGTGTGATGCCAAGCTTGACTCCTGGTTGCCGTTACTTACGGTTGCATATGGGCGAGCTGGTCACTAGGTACCGAATCACGGCCATCGCCGTCAGGGTCATCATACTGGAGACCCCGAAGAGAAAGCCCATCAGGGCATAATAAAGGCAGGACGTATCTCCACCCAGCCACGCGTGGTTCCAGGCGGAAGCTATGGCCAGAGGGTACATGCTGATAGCCATGCCGAGGTCCGTCACCGCCAAGTTGATAGACAGGAGGTCGGGGGGCTTCAGGTGAGAGGAACATTTCACTGCGGTGATCAATACGGCTAAATTGCCCCCGATAGTCAAAATAGCTGTAAAATAAAATTACGGATTAACGCTAATACAACTCATCGTATACATTCACATTGAAGAACATTTTTAGACACTGTGTATATATATAATATATATATGTAAGGATTAAAGTACAGCCGACACTTGGTTACCTGGATTTTTTTATTTCCAGGGTAATTGGATTCCCAGACATTTTTTCTCAAGTTTTTCTCCGTCATTTTCTTTAAGAGGTTTTTTTCACCTTTTTTTTCAGTTACATTCACAAAACACTTGATACATGTATTCCTATTATTATTTATTACATTTTTTTTTTGCTATTTTTATTTGTCACGCAAAAAAAATAAGTGAAAGTCTCTAGATCTTTTACATAAGGGGATCACAGCAACAATAATTAGTACATACCAGCAAATTACATGAATTCGTTTTTCTTTCACCTGAATGCCCTACCCGTCTATTTACAAGAAAAAGAAATTCCAGTAAAACAATGCCTTTTTATGTTGGTCTTTAATTAGTTTTGTTACTAAGATACACACGGGCAATGTAACTTCACACCACTAATCATCTCTAATTAATTAAACCGTAAAATGCTTCATATTGCTTTTTTTGCAGTCTCCATACATAACCGATGCAAAAACATTTGTCTCATTCCATTCCGATTGTCAACGGGGGTCCCACCGGGCTCCTTTTAGGGACAGTTTTACAAGAGTAACACTTAGAGGACATTGCTTGGTTTCCCAGATAAAAACACCTCAATATAGGCATAGGCCAGGTGGGCCACTGGCCGACAGCACCACACATTCACTCAACCTGCCTCTCCAGCGCTTACTAGGTGAGCATACCCAGATGTTGGCCACACTCACGTGTATGTCATCAAGTGCTGGGTCGGTCTCGCCATTGCCAGTCCAGCTCTGCCTCATCTCCCCCAGGGGAGTCGTGGCCCAATGATACCACGCCATATAAAAAGAGGATGAGATACTCACCAAGAACGGACAGATGCTTCATAGCATGTCCTACAGTGCGTCCTCAAATTCAGCTGTTTTGTGTCATTACAGGAGAAAAATCTCCATCTACATATCAGTCTGATCCCACCCAAAAGGGCAGCCCAGAACCAAATGTGAAGCAAATTTACTCTGCACAAGGGAACCAACAACCCCAGACGTACGTTCAGCCTTCATTGGCCTCGTTGGTGGGGTACAGTTGGTATCCGTCTAGACACAGGAGAGGAAGGAGGACCACGTCTGGACTCACCTTTACACTTTGGGTAAACCCCAAGAGATCCCTGAAGGGTAAAATGCCATACAAAAAGAACATGAGATGCTCACCAAGACTGCTGCTTTATAGGCTGTCCTACAGTGCCTTCCATGCTTGTGAGCGTCTCAAATTAGAGAACTGAAATGGGAGATGCTCCTAAGTGGGGACCCACCGTAGGACAGGTCATGAAGACAAGACAGAGCTAATGAGTAGGGCATATTCTAAAAGTTTCCACTCCACAGACACTTTCGCAAAACAACGTGTATTTTGTAAAACAACATGTTTTTTGTGGCCAATCATGATGTTTCTTGTCATGGTTCACACCGTGTTTCAGAAAGTAGGGTTGTCACGTTCAGAAGTAGACACCAACATTGCTCATGGTGGGCATTTACTGGGGTCTGGGGTGGACAATTTAATGATGTTCTACGAACCTTTACAAATCTTGCCATGGACACTGGTGTCGTGGTACAGACACTTTACCTATCCCTGGTCACGTACAAGCATGAATTTCATTTGAGAAAAGTAGAAAAGTTACAAACTGTCACGTAGGGGGAAAAGTGAATTGTTGTCCAGATCTCCATTTTCCATCCATTCATACACCATTCATACACCAACATACACCATCCATTCATTCATTCATTCATTCACCAACAAGAGGTTAACCACTCGGCCACAATTATAGTTAAATTATTGGCCAGTTGTGCAATGTAAAGTTATTCATTGTAAGAACACCCAAAAAAAATAATCTTCCATCAAATAAATACTTATGGGACTGTGTTTGATCTCTTGAGTCCTCCTGCGGCAAAAGATGTTGAGAATGCACTGTTTTATCGCTTTTGACAACATACGCTGTATTATTAATGAGCAAAAGTGAAAAAAAAATCATTTTGGGTTGCAATAATTCAACAGTATGGAAAAATAAAGTAAATAAAATATTAAGACTAGGGTCTCTATAAAAATATTTACAGCTGGGGGAAAAGCAATGGCTGGTTACATCAGGGACTTTCAGCCTCTTCATAATGATGTCATAGACCACTGGCCAAAGTTATCGCCGTTGTTGATCAGAAAAGCAACAAACAAACCAGCAAACGAACAAAATCTCAAAAAAAAGATAAGGATCCAGTCAGGGTGTAAATGCTGCCTAAAATATTGTTATTCTAGGCACCCTGGTGGCTGTATGTGGAACTGCAGTTAAATACACAAAAAGCTTCAGACAGTCACCCCAAATCTTTCAATCTGAGCAGCCCAGTGGGTTATTGCCTCTCCGTTCCCCCTTCCCAGCCCTGTCCATGTATATACCTGAATTTATTATTTTATACAGGTATTAAAATCAGCAAATATCTTACTTGCAGTGTTCACGGAAACTCAAATTACATGAAAGACGATTAATTTGCATCCTAATTTTGTTACATTTTATTGTGGACGATACGCAGATAGATCGATAAACAGTATAGAACACAATATATCTGGACATTAAATTATCCAGATTCTTTTTTTAAGGTTTTTTTTTCTAGCTCAAAGTAACTAATTGAATGAAAATGTTGCTTTTAAAACCCTTATGAGATTAATTCCTCGGATTAGGAACTATAATAATATTATTTCACTTATAAAGCAGAATGTACCAGATTTGCAATGCAAAATATTAAATTAGTAACTTAAACAGCACAGGTGCACATTAATGAATTCTAACAAATGGTGTGAATACTATTATTATATTATTATTATTATATATTATTGATTAATTTATGTTTTATATAGCTCCATCGTATTCCGTAGCGCTGTACAATGGGTAGACAGAACATAACAAGAAGTACATAAAAAATAAAACTAAATACAATAGCCAAAGAAAGGTAACAAAGAGATTTACTCACCTATTATCAGCAGAAATATCCCAGCAGCGTAATCCACGAGAGGATGTAGTTTGGAAACATACTGTTCCATTATCCAAAAAATGTTATTATTTGTTTTTTTAAGCCATGAAGATGAGAAGGAAAACAAAAAAAAAAGGGGGAATATTTTCTCTTCCGTTCTGTTGGTTGTAATCGGGGGGTAAGAAGAGGAAGGTAAAGAACGGTCGGGCAGGAGGGGATGCTGTATACCTACGAGAAGAGCGAGGCAGGATGATTGGAAAGTCCTTCAGACTCTATATATAAAGCGAAACCCCGGAGAGAGAGACGAGGGGGAGGAGGGGG
>VKOC01008337.1:0-18759 GCA_009364415.1 Spea multiplicata | reverse complement strand
AGTAAATAAAAGGTGACAAAGCCTTACCTCACTGGAAAGGCAAGGTAATTTCAGTACATACCTTGACAACTCAAGCCATTATAGGAAGGTCTGAATCCTGCTCCACATTTCACTGTGCAAATGAAAGAACCAATGGTATTTGTACACTCCTGATTTTTACGGCATGGAAATTCCTCTGATGCGCATTCGTCTACATCTAAAATATAAATGTAAAACTTTCTGAAAAATATATTCACAGTTTAAAAAGCTTTTGTTTTGGCATGATTTGACCTATGTCCTTATTATTTGGCTCATTATGTATGCATGGTTATGCATGGCAGCACTATGTAAAGTATGTGTCACATTAAAGTGGTAATAAACCTTAATTTGCCCCTTTAGACCCCCCCATAACTGTTGAGAGAATGCTTTATGGACACGGTTCGCTCCTATAAGAATATTGACTTTTCCTGAAGGATAAAACCCAGTTGTAACCTTCAGTTCAGAGGTAAAAATCTAATTTTACTTGAACAATGAATGCATGTAAAAGTACTTTGTAAGTGATTTTGCATTTGCAAGGAATATACTTTGAAAATTTAAGGGGACCTCTCGCAAGTATCATATGCATTAAAGTGTATATGATGGCTGGAGTTCCTTTTAATAAACTGTGAATGTGAAATGTCTGGGTCTGTACAAATGACTACAAATTGTTAAAGTTTATCTTACCATCACATGTTCTTCCATCCACTGATATGATAAGACCTTTTGGACACGAGCAGTAGTAACTCCCCATAATATTATGGCATGAATGAGAGCACAGGTTGTGAATGGCGCATTCATTGTCATCTGCAGGTATTCAAAACACGTTATAAAACTTTTCTAGGCTGAACCACGTTGGCAGAAAATGTAGTAGTTAAAAATTCTAAAAGTAAATTGAGTATAATTGTAAAATAATTTTATAATATATTTGACTTCCATGTGATTCTAGGCTAATAGAGTGTTACAAAACAACAGACCAAATTTTATATGGCTGCACCTGAAACCTTCACTCCTTGATTTCCATAATGTTTTATTGGATAATGAAATACATTACACAAGCCCAAGAACGTTCCTCATCTGCTCATCTTAACTCATGTAGGACCATCTGGCTAACAGCTCGGCTGATGAAGGATTTAGTCATCATAATATTCTGCTAACATGGCCAAACACATTTTTCTTTTATATATAATGTAAAATCTGCTATTAATTTGTAACAGATAACAAGCACCAACCATGATTAGTTGCCCGTTTAATTTACATAAAATCCTGTCCTGGTTTGTTCTCTGGATTTCTAAAAATGACACTGTTGAGTTGAGTAATAGTTCAGTATATTTTCTGTATCTCGTGCCAGTTCCTGCTCACTGATGACTTGAGAATAAGGTCATTTCCATCGCTCAACTAATTATCCCAATACCTAATAACAAAAATACCCAAATGGTCTACATTTTGAATCATAGTAATATAAATTTGTAAAGCTATAACACAAAAAAAGAAATATATCTGCCATTCCTTGACTTTCTAAGCATCTGAGACAGGTCCACCAGCTATATTCAGGAAGTATGAAGCCAATTCTTTTTGTGGTGGTAAACTAAAAGGTTTTTTTTTAATGAAAACAGTATGATCAGAACACAAAAGGAATAGTTAGGGCCTGCAACTTCATTTTTAATGATTACTCAAGAAGAAAGGCAGGTGCATCAGAATAAAACTAATTATAACAGTTAAATATCATTTGGCTGTATAAAATATGTGCAAGAATCCAGAATATTTGAAATCTGTAGCCAGATAATAATTTCACACTGTTCTATCTACACATACAGAAAATAAGGTGTTTGTTTATGTTATGGACAACCTCCTATTTAAAAGCTCCATATTTAAAATCACATAGTCTTTTTATTCACAAATATTTTCCCTTCAGTTGTCTAAAATGCATGCCAGATTTTTTAAAATTCATTTTGCAATGCCAAAAAAGGGTTTACAATACTATAAGCTATTCATAAATATTTTCTTGAATTGATGGATAAATATTAGGCTTTAAAAATACAGTACTATTCAGTTTCCCGGTGTAATTCTGTTCATATAGTCTTTGTATGACAGGCATCTAGACTTTCTGAATGTTCAAATAAATAAAATAATGTACTTTTCAAACTACAATATTATAACCTTAAAGCATGCAATATTATTATAGTATATGATTTTTTTTATTACCAGCACAGAATAATCCAGAGGCATCAAGACTAAATCCTGAAGGACATCGGTTACTCAAGTCACCTTTAAAATAAATAAACCAAATTAATCCTAATGAATGAATTTTGCATTGGTTTAGTGTGGCTGGTGATATAAAATGTAAAATGTAAACACTCCAGAAAGACACATTGTACAGCTCTATGTAATATGATGTGCTGTATAAAACAAATACAATAATAATGATGATTAATAAATAAATAATAATCTAAAATGTGCACTACTTTTTTTTACTGCTGTATAAACCAATGGAATGCTACTGCAGACTGGGCCAGATGCCACTAGAAGTGCTCTTTATTCATACTGCAACCCTCAATATGTGCTTTATATATACAATATATTTATATATATATTTCATTTTATGTTCCTTTGATGACTGTTATAGTTAACAATCACTAGGGTCAAAAATCTATGAAGGAACTTTTGTATTTCCCTAGTATCAGGGTTCTGGATTGAAGGACCCATTCTAATTGCTAGGGCCCATTCTAATGTTATGCTAGCTGCCCTGTTCCGGATCTGCCTAGCTGCCAATTGTTACATGTTGACACTGCTTTTGCACATTGTTTATTTGCCTTTGCCTTTACTTTATGTTGACAGTACCTGACTTATGACTTAAAAAGACATGTTTCTTTAAACTTCTGTTTTTATGCATTAGGCCACACAAAGGTGTTTTCTCAAAGAAACAAACCTTTAGAGATAGAAGCGTGGATCTGGAAACGAAGAGATTCCTCGACTTGATCATAATCTGCTTCAATAGATGATAGATGCAATGCCTCCACCATAAAAGGCATTTTCCCTTGGTTTTCATTATAATTGATTGTGTGGTTCCAGGTATATGGGACAGTGAGACCATCCAAGGAAAACATCCTTGTTGAGTAGGCATAGAGTTGCCCAAAGCCTGTCTGAACATACTCTTCTGTGTAATCCTGAAATAGGAAACAATATGTTAAATGACAATTTTGACATGTTGCCATCACAATGTTTATCATCACCAAGTACATTTAGTGGTTGTGGTAGAACCAGCATTATCTGATCAACAAATGCATCTGTAACTATCAATTATCAGCAACTTGACAAGTGGTGCAAGATAACACAATGAGGAGGAAAAATAATGCAGATCCTGAGAAACGGTGATACCCTTCCCCAAGATATACATAATTGTTTGATTTTTAACCCACGCATCTTGCTTATTTGAATGTGTATGGTCATTGTTGTACGTACATATTGGTCATTTAAGTAGCACCCACAAATTTGACCTGATATGCTTTATAGGGTGTGCTTCCCCTTTTAGTATATTTTATTTAAATTGGTAACCATAGAATTTGGGAAATGTGATCCATTTAAATTAGGTGGTACCTAGATGAGATGTCCCATTCATAGAATTGTAAGTTACAACTTTTGTCTTTTTTTACCTTTAAACTGACATCAACAGAAGACTGCAGTTGCAGAACATAGCCTTTCACTACAGTATCCAGGATGAGGGATCCATCTGAGTCAACCCCACGAGCAGTGTGAGAGATCCTCAAGATTTCTCCTAAAAGTTGAATTATATTAGTAATGGTCTTTGCATTTTATCATACACCAAATATTTTTTTATTTTTTGAATATTTCCATGTATTTCAGAATTCTGTATTTGGCCTCATTAAAGCACGACACTAAAGTACTACTTTATAGCCACTAAGTATTTTGTGAAGTTCTAGTTACCCTCATAACTGTTAGTATTGTTTACTCATTTGTTTTATATGCTATCATTTACAGTAGTAAAATTAATAAAACATTCAAGCTGGTTTCCATATTCTAATTTAGCATGACATTTTTAAGGCTGTGAAAGGCATACACGATACATTGAGGGAGATTTGTTCAACTTCAGTTTTGCATGTGAGTGTATATCAATTGAACATTTCTCTACATTTTTACCTGGAGGCAATATTTTTTACTTTGCAGATGCCTGAACTAATCTCCATCCTAAGATTGGCTCACAAATCACCAACTATTTTGTATTAAGTTTCTTGCCATATTTAGATTAACCGGTTTGCTTGGTACATACAAATTTATATTATTATCTATAAATGTGAGTTCTGGTTCACCCAATCCAACATTAGTTATACAAAGAGAATCCTACAGAAAGTGACATACTATGTCACAAAGTGAAATAGGAGGAGCGATAAAGAGAAATGGGAGAGATGAGCTAAACAAAACGAGACATAATGAGAGAGAGATCAAAGAAAAAGAGGGAGAGATAAAAGTGAAACAGGAGAAATAATAGAAGGGGAGATAACACGGTAGAGATAGGGAAAAAAGGGTTAGCTAATGAGAAAAAAGAGAAAGTGGAGAACAAAAAGATAACAAAAAATTGGAGAGAGGAAGATAATCTGAAGGGGCAAAGAGAAGGGGGAGAGATAATAAAAACTGGAGACATAGGAAAAAAGAGAGATAAAGCGCAAAGGAAGAGATGATGAGAAAGGGAAGGATCAAAAGGATCAAAGAGAAGGGGGCCGATAAGAAGAGATAGGAAAGATAAGGGGGCAATGAGAAAGAGGAAAGATAAGCTGACATACAAGTAACTTACTATACAACTAACCATGAACGATGCTATAAAACCATGTAATAGTGCAATATCACTATTGATAAAATCTAAGATTCAATGCAAACCTATCTTTTGTCTGGGGTTTTATTGTTAAAAGTTAACACACACCAGTTGCAAACTCTACTTGGGATTCTCTTTTAAATACACCATCCGTCAGAGTATATCCGTTTACCGCTTCCCCTATCTCTTTCGCTACGGTCCAATAAATAGGATTTAAAATGGATACAAGATTTCTCATTGAAGAACCTGGAAAAGACAAATGTCGTTATCATGAGCTGCACAAAATGTCTTTAACGCCATGATATCAATACCTGACATTCTAAATCAGATATTTTTTAATACATTTAGCAAATCTGAACATTGATATTACTATGGCAAGATGTCTTTGATTTAAAACATTTCTAATAAAAACATATACATACCCAGACTTTTAGGGATGTTGGTAAGTTTTGCTTTAATAATTCTAGTTGCTGAATCAGGAGAATCAGTAATTGTTCCATTGAGGAATGCAATTCCAAATTCAACACCATTGATGTTTCCCAACAAATTTCCTCTAACATGCTGTGGTCCTCCTAATATTTAGAAAAAAAAAGCTTTGTAAATCTTTTCATTATCATAATTATACTGCTGGCACTGAGCATGATTTTATCCTCCTCACCAATGATACTTCCAGCATTTGAAATAAAAGCTAAACAGAAAATACATGAATACGTACATGTGTACACATAAATAAATAAATTATATGTATAATATATATATTCTATATATATAGTGTAGAATCGTGGCTTAATATTTGACAGTATAGATGAATGTTTAGTACTAATCATCACGTTACTTTTGAAAGGAGGTTCTAATAATTTAACTGCAACCTACAGAATATACAAATATCTTCTCTCTTTCTAATTGAGATTTTTTAATTTACCTGGACACGAATGAATGTTGCATCTCAATAATTGCATGGAATCCCCAGGGCAGGGCCTACGAGTTTGAGACTGGACAGGATGATTACACAGACGTTTCCGAATCTGTTCACCACCACCGCAAGAAGCCGAACATTTGCTCCAAGCCTCCCAGGAACCCCAATGCCCATCAACTGGAACAAAATACACCATAATGAGTATGACAGTATTTATGGCTGTTTTCTCTACCAAACAGGTAGCAGAATCACTGCTTAGTTTGCCCATTTGCCAAGTAGAATTTGACACCTGAAGGATTAAATTCAGTATGAAAATATGTGTCAGATTAAAAGTTAATACTGTAGACAGCAAATTTCGACATGATTCACTAAATCAGCTGGTAAACATGGTTCTTAAGAATCTAAGCACTGGACACATAGAAGAGATCAGCCTGTGCCTGTCAACTTTGAAAATCCATGCAGCGGTACTGTTTTGAGTCTGCTGGCACTTTTGATACTGTTCTTCAAGGTTCACGAATAATACAGATGGTTGCCTACTGAGATGTGAAAAGCATTTCAGGATTTACATTTCTCCAGATTCAAACGACAACATCACAGAGCTTGATTTTGTTTTTATTTTCTACGACGGATTTTGGGTAACATGATGTTTTTAATAAACATGAAATATATTTGTAAACACATTGTTTACAAGCTAATGGAATAAATGTGACTAGTTATGTCAGTTACATACTTACTTACCAGGACACACGTCTGTGTTACATTTGTTTATTTCTGTGTCAGGTCCTGTACAGGCTCTTCCACTGTGTGAAGGTGCTGGGTTGTCACATGCACGATATCTTCTCATCTGGCCGCCATTACATGTACGACTACAGGCTCCCCATGGACTCCATGATCCCCAGTTCCCATGAACTATAATGCAATAACAATGAGTATGTAACTGAACAGCTCCTCATTTATAGGGTTCTGAAGCACAAAAAAATCATCATTGAGGTCAAAAAGTGTTGACTGTACTTTAATATAAAATTACTTCCCCATTATGTCACCTTACAGGAATAAAACACATATTGAGCATTCAGAGTTACTTTTATTTTTCACAAATATGAAAATAGGAAACCAACCCACCTGGGCACAGATCAGCATTGCAGAGCTCATGTTCAAGTGCATTGCCTTCACAACTGTGGCCTCCGTTCTGTGGAGCTGGATTTGAACATTCTCGAGTTCTTTGGCGAAGTCCTCCACCACAGGACAAACTACAGGGCGTCCAGCTGCTCCATATTGACCATTTTCCATCAACTTGTTTCATGTAAAAAATAAAGGCTAAAATCTAACACAACTACATGAAAGTTTACAATCTAAATTGCCATAATATAGTCAAATTCTCAGTATAACACCAACCGACTTTATGTTGTGCTTTTCAGATTGTCTGCTCATGCTTTGTAACATATTTTAAGTTACTAGGAAATAGGAATATCAAAATTGCCCAGAACATAATGAGTTTTACAACAAGCTAGGCTAAATATGTATTAGAAATATCTCAAAAACAGCTTTATGATGTCTAATATATGTTCATGTTTCATTCCCACTTTAGAACATCAGCCACACTATTTTGTTCTTTGTTTGTTTGTATGCTTTTTTAGTCCCTACTATCTGGTTTGGTTTGAAACTTTCTGCAAAACCAAATAAGCCCACCCCATCCTTTATCTGTTCAAACAGTTATTTACCTGGGCAGTTCTGATCACTGCATACTTGCATCTGGGTATCTTGTCCTTCACAGTATAACCCATCAAAAGATGGGGGAGGATTATTACACAGCCTTACTCGGGTCTGAGTACCTTGCCCACATGTCTTACTGCATGGGCCCCAGGGTAACCAGGAACTCCACAAGCCATGAACTAATAAAAAAGCAGAACATGGTTAGATACCACAGTGTTAATAGTAAACTACATCAGAGCATCAGGAGTCTGTTTTCCTCTTAGTTGAATGTTATTCTTAATGGAAAACAATAGTTTCATATGTTGAGACCCTGTGTTCTCAAATACTGTCTTTGTATCACCCTTCATTACATGGTTCAGTGGACTGCCTCACACAATTGCTCAGGCCTGGGTCCAGTGTATCATTGCATAGGAGATATGTGGCAGGCAATCGGAACCCATAGCTGACACTCTAGACATTAATAATGAGAATTATCATGTTCACATATTAGAACCAATCAAACAAATTGATTAATTATCAATTCCCTATATACATAACAGAAGCTTTATCTTATAGATTTGTACAGAGTTGTATATGCTCATAATCTTTGTCATTATTCTAAGACATTACCTGGACACGGCTCTATATTACAAACCGCCTCATCTACAGCATCTCCCTCACAAGCCTTTCCTCCTTCTTGAGGTGGGGGATTGTCACACACTCTTGTCCTAGTCTTTTTGCCAGTTCCACATGATTTTGAACAATCTTCCCATGAGCTCCAGGCTGACCAATTTCCATCCACTTAAAAGAAATGGAAATAAATATATAAGCAATTTTACACTTTACAACCAACACAATCAGGGGGGTGTTTTTCCACATTACGGTTCAGACAACCAAGTTGATTCCAATCATTTACAGATCATGCAATCTTTTGACTGAAGTAAAATTGTCCAGACCGAATAGAAATCTTAAAGTTAAGATTGTTGAACTCTTAGATTTGGTTACCTGGACATGGTTTATTCTGACAGTTTCTTTCCTCTGTCTCTGCCCCTTGGCAATAAAGCCCGCCATTTGCTGGAACCGGATTATTGCAAAGTCTTGTCCTTCTCTGAACTCCATTACCACAACTCACAGTGCAAGTTTGCCAAGGAAGCCACCCAGAAAACCCACCGTGTACTGAAAGACAATTAACGGACAAATGGTGGTCAAAACAGAGCAGTCAAAAATAATTATTGAAACCCTATAACTCTTTCAAAAAGATACAAAGACACACACAGAACATCCCTACCGTAACTAAATTCAGTGGGAATGTCAATGAAATAATCATTAAAATAAGGATCCCTGTATTAAAGTGAATTGCAATAAGAGATCCCCTAAGGATTCACAGGAATCCAAGCAGTATTATGATTTATGAGCAGTGTATAGAGTGCGCCAACATGTGATATTGAATTATTATTATTATTATTATTATTATCTTTTATTTATATAGCACCAACAGTATTTGAAAAACACTTAACAGACAATACCCTGAACATTGTACACTGCAGTAGCAAATGTGTTCTTTACTTAAACATTTTACCTGACCCTTAAGAAACCTGAAAATCACTTTTGACCAATAATATAGCAGTATTTGTATTTCCAAATAGGGACCCTTTATCCCTTTACTATATATATATATATATATATATATATATATATATATATATATATATATATATTGTACATTACCTCTGACAGTAAAAACTGCTTTGACAGCAGTGGATCCCATGATATTTGCAGCTTTGCATTCATACACTGAAGTGTCTTCTTTCCGAGCAGCAAGGATTTGTAACGAACTGTTTGAGAGAATAGTAAATCGATGATCGCTGGCAATAGGATGGGATTGACGCGACCAGGAAATACTGGGTGCTGGTTCTCCTTCTGCTTGACAGTCGAGCACTACGGTGGCACCAGCATCCACTGTAGTATCCACCAGATTAACTGTTAGAACTGGGGGCCCTTAAAAAAGACACAAATACTAGATTTTATTACATACAATGTTTAATCATTTTTTCCTTTTAAGACTCAAAAGTGTGCAGAGCTTTTTCAAGTAATGTATTCTTTAAAATCAGGGATTCAAAGTGCACGTTTGATTTATATCATCACCATTTAGGCAGATAAAACATTACTGTTCTAATATTAAATGTAATCTGAAAAATCATACTCTGTATTGTCAGTCTCGTTGTGTGCTCCATTACACCAGCATCATTTGTGGCAATGCATGAATAGTCACCAGCATCTTCAATCTACGGAAAGAATGGAAGAAAAGAAAAAGGAACATTTCAGAATATTGAAAATGTGTCATTTGGAATTCTTCGATGGCAGATCAGATTCCGCAACTGATGATATTCGACTGAAAATATTTACTATCGGGAGCACTTATGGGCTAATGAAAAGGAGGACTCGGCTAGATGAAACTCTAAAATTCATGGTATTTGGTTAGAAATGTTACACTTCTATAAACTCAGACACACTATACAGTATAGTTATTTACAGTATATATATATATATATATAATATATATATATAAAACATACAGCTGTACAAACTACAATTGACTTACCGCAGTGTTATGAATTACAAGTGAGCCATTATTAAATTGCTTAATTCTTCTGCTTAATAAAGTGTCCTTTCCTTTCTTCATCCATTGAATTCTGGGTGTAGGGTTTCCTTTAACTACACAATTCAGAATAATAGTGCCACCCAAAGGTACAGTCTGATTAGTATGATGTACCCCAGTAAGTACAGGTGGTTCTAAGAGAAAGGAAAACAGATTTTCCCTATAAATATTGGTTGCAAAAAAAAAGTGTATTTGCCATTTTAACCCCTTCGCGACAAAGGCTGATTTTCCTTTTTGTACCCTTCGTGACAATGGCTGTTTTATCGTTTCTGCGGTGTTTGTGTTTAGCTGTAATTTTCTCTTAACCCATTTACTAAACCCACACAAGTTATATATTGTTTTTTTCAGGACAAGAAGGGCTTTCTTCAGACACCAAAATTTTTTTCATATGATGTAATTTCCTATAATAAAAATATTAAAATATGACGAAAAATTGAAAAAAAAACACATTTTCTCACTTTTATTTGAAAAATCTTTTATTCATCATAAAAAACTACTGAAAAAACCTGCTAAATAGATTCTACTATTTGTCCCGAGTTTAGAAATACCCAATGTTTTTATGTTTTTTTGCTTTCTTCTACACGTTATGGGGCAATAAGTACAAGTAGCGTTTTGCTAATTCAAAACCATTTTTCTCTGAATCTGGTAATTCTGTCTCTATGTGGTATTTGGGGCATCTTTGAAGCCAGCAAATTAAATTTACCCCACCAAACCATATATTTTTGAAAACTAGACACCCCAGGGTATTTTAGATGCTGATAGTTTAACCCTTTCCATGCACTAATCCTACCACCAACCCTTGTCAAAGTTTGTGATAGTAATTGTTTTTGGTGTTTTTTTCACATACTTTGTACTTCAGGTGTGAAATTACAGCTCCTGGTATATGTTGCTGTCACACAACACCCCGATATGTGTCCAGCAACATCTCCTGAGTACATTGATACCCCACATGCATGGGTTTGTCAGATTGTTTGGGGGCAAAAGGGCCACATTTGGAACATGAGCAATTCAAATTCAGTAGGAATTTTACATCTGGGTAAAGAAAAATGCTTGTACCCAACTATCAGTAGGGACAGGTTACAAGAAAGCCTGGCCTATCTCCAAGAAGGGATTTGATCTAGCACCTTAAGTGGTCCCTCATGCCACGGAATGGACACAGGGTTCACTTGACAGTGCAAATAAAAACGCTTAAAAATGGTGGAGCAAATAAAAGCTAAAAAACAGTAAATGTAACAAAAAATTAAAAAAAAAAATACAAAAATGGAGCAGGAACAAAAAAAAATTAAAAATGGGAAACTGTGTGATACAGCTTGAAGCAGTCACCGACACAGAGTGCAGGTTTTCCAGGGCAATCTGGACAGTAAAATGTGGTGTCCTTTCTTTGCCCCCTGCTGTAGCATACCCTGCATCTCTTTTGGGGATTCTGCTTCTTTGCTGTAGGGGGGATTTTAAAAATAAAATGGGTAGCCCCAATTCTGTTGGTTCCCATCACTACTTGGGGACCAGGTGCATCACGGTACAAGATACCTGAAATTACTTCGAGCTGAAACTGCAAAAAAGACAGCTTCAGCCCAGTGTCTGCTTTTTTGTGCAGCAAAAAAGCGTTATAGGTTGCAATTTGCATTAGATAAATTGCAACCTTCTTGTACCAGGCCTTTGTCTTCCTCATAATGAGGTAGGGCTGTAGGAGTTGATCTGACAGATCAACTCCACCCATGTGCTTGTTATAGGCCCTGATGCACACTGGCTTTCTAGTGACCCCAGCTCTGCCACGGACAGAAACCTCCACGGTTCTTTCATCGTGGATGGTGCT
Source organism: Spea multiplicata (assembly GCA_009364415.1). Lineage (NCBI taxonomy): Eukaryota > Metazoa > Chordata > Amphibia > Anura > Pelobatidae > Spea > Spea multiplicata. The sequence continues at coordinate 6,836 of VKOC01008337.1, read as the reverse complement.
CAGCATGCACACCTCTTTTCTGTCCTTGAACTTCAATGCCAAAAGCTCCTCTTGGCGTAGAGCTGAGGTCTCCCCCTTTCCTAGCCGGGTTCGTACCAGGCGTTGTGGGAAACCTAAGCGGTTCTTTTTTATAGTACCGCAAGCTACCGTATCGAAACAATACAGCAGCTTGAACAAAGGGACGCTTGTATAGAAGTTATCTACATACAAGTGGTAGCCTTTGTTCATAAGGGGGAATATTAGGTCCCAAACAATCTTGGCACTGGTGCCCAGATGGTCTGGGCAACCTGGAGGGTCAAGGTAGCTATCCTTACCCTCGTATACCCGGAAGGCATGGGTATATCCTGTCTCGCTCTCGCAGAGCTTATACACCTTCACTCCATACCTGGAGCGCTTGGAAGGAATATACTGCTTGAATCCCAACCTTCCTTTATATTTCATTAGGGATTCATCCACGCAGATATTCTTTCCAGGTGTATAAACCTCTGGAAACCTGGCAGCGAGATGGGTAATCAGGGGGCGGATTTTGTAGAGCCTATCAAACTGGGGGTCCTCCTTAGGGGGGCACAGGCTGTTGTCGCTAAAATGCATGAAACGAAGAATCATTTCATACCTTTGCCTAGTTATAGTTTGGGCAAAAATAGGGGTACTAAAGATGGGGCTGGTGCTCCAGTAGGAGCGGATGGAGGGCTTTTTTATAATGCCCATTAACATTGTGAGTGCCCAGAATTTAAGAAATTCTGGCACGTCAATGGGAGTCCATGGCTGTTTTGCCCAAAAAGAATTAGGGCTAGCAGCACGGTGCTGCTGGGCATAAATGTTTGTTTGTGTGACAATGTCTCCCAAGACATCGTCTCCCAAAAAAACCTGCACAAATTGCAGTGGAGTGAATCCTGTAACATCAATATTGATGCCAGGAATTCCAGAAAAAGGAGGGATAGCTGGCTTGTACCTATTAGGCGCTACCCATGCCTCTGGTGCACTGCCACGACTACGTGTGGCAGGCGTCCTAACAGCCACAGATACATCACTAGATGTATCTGTGAACTGACCAACGTCAAAATCTGACGCTGTATCAGTGGCCTCAGAATCTGTGGCCAAAAAGGCATACGCCTCCTCAGCCGTATACCGCTGCATGGTAAGAATTGCAGCAAAAATAGTGGGGAAGGAAAGGGTTAATGGCTATAATAAAAATAAAAAAAAAACCTAAAAAAAGTAAAAAAACCTAAAAAAAGTAAAAAAACCTAAAAAAAGTAAAAAAAAAGTGTAAAAAAAAAACCCCCAAAAACAATTGCCACTATGCAAGATCACTGTTTATGCAGTGATCAATGGCAATGAAGGGGTTAATATTATATGGGTGGCTCTTATAAGAGCCTTTGGATAAATATATATATATATTTATTAGGGAATACCTGAAATACACACTGATCTGTCTCTCTCCCTCACTAGAAGCAAGTGAAGGAGGGGGGCAGATCCAATACTGATCAAAGGCAATGTTTAGAAAACATTGCCTTTGATTTAGCAAATCATGATCACTCTTATGAGTGATCTGACCACTAGGGGTGTTATTCACTGGATGTCCATGACATCCAGCAACACCCCCCCGATGATGTCATCAGGCTCCGCCCCCCGGCTTGATGGGCGCCGCCATCTTGAAACACCGCGTGTGTTTCGAAGACACCGGCACCGGGAAGGTAAGTTGAGCATTTAGGAAGCGATCGCGAGTCGCTTCCTTTGCTAAACAGGTGTTGCAAAGATGCCTCGATACTGAGGCATCTTAGCAACACCAGCTAAGCAAAGGAAGCGACTCGCGATCGCTTCCTAAACCCGTTTTTCGGCGGCGGGCGCCGCCATGTTTGAAAGACGTGCAGTCTTTCAAACATGTTTTTTTTTTTGCTCCTAGGAGCGATCGGGGGGGGGCGGGAATGGTTTTTTTGGTGTTGCTCAATGCCTCGATGTCGAGGCATTAGAGCAACACCGTTTGAGTGAAAAAATCGATCACGGATCGATTTTTTCACCCGTTTAATGACGTGCCGGTCCTGGCACGTCAATTGTCATAATCGTCACGATTTTGAGTGACGTGCCCGGACCGGCAATTGTCATCAAGGGGTTAAACATGTTTGTCTCATGTTTTTCATGTTTGCCATCAGTGTTTAAAAATTCAACCAATGGGACAATTTTGGCACCATGTGCTGACATAAGCTGAGGCCTCATTAAAACAAGTAGGGTTAACAGATAGTATAACAAGTTCAAACAACATAATATTTTCCAATTTTGAGACAATTTTGGAGAGCGTGAGTATATTATATACATTTTTTATTGGAAAAAACATGTAGGCATCCACATTAACCCCTTAAGGACAATGGGCGGTCCCTAACCCCATTGAAAACAATGCATTTTGAGCTTGTACATGTATGGGCTTTGTCATTAATTAAGGGGTTAATAATCAGAAGCAAATATAACAAAGATATATATCCATTTCCCACACTACAAAATATTTATTTAAAATATGAAAAAAACCTGTCCACATAATAAGTCTGAATAAGGCTGAAACACAAGTATGATCCATATAATAAATAAAATCAGAACAAAACATATTGAAGGAGGACAATTCACTCCAACCCGGCTGCCCTGGAAAACTTTGGGTCTATATAACTTATGGAGCAACACTCAATTTGTAGCTTCTTATCTCTCCTTCCTTACCTTTGACAAACACAAATATTGTAGTGTTTGTTGATGCTACTGAGTTTTCCGCCCTACAGGAGTAAGCCCCGGCATCCTCCTTTAAAACTCTTTCAATCACAAGGTCCCGTTGCTGAGCAGACTGTCCAGCTTCAGCTGCAGTTAAAAATAATAATAATAATAAAACATTGTACATTGTTACACTTACATATTCATTAATATTAAACAGGACTTGGGATGCAAAGTCACTGAATAGTGTAGAACAAATTGAAAGTCCCAGTTGGCTTTAGACATTTAGAATAGCTCTGCTCTGGAGAGTCTATATAGCAAGCTTAAAGCAAACGTTTTGCGTAGTTATTTCTAAGCTCGGGGCCGCCATCAGAAATCTTGGGGCCCATCCAGGCTTAAAGCCTAGGCCCTATGCCCTTCTCATCAGCCCGCCCCATTGTCCATCCTATTTTCCCACCTATTGCTTCACCTATAACCATGTCTTAAAATAATCCAATAAATACACATTATGAGAATAGAAGCGAGGCTAGGGTTAGTGACGCCTGGGTGCAGTACGTCTTCTAGGTCCCTTTAACCAACACACTAGAACGCAAACTCACTGTAACACCCACTCATTCTGATACTGTACACTTACATACATACACATTGTTTCTCTTGCTCCTTTTCTTTCTCTCCCAGGCACCACTAACCCAAGGCTCATCCCAGACACATTGTATTTATGTTGTTAATTAATTTTTAGCCTTCCCATTTATTATATATATATAGCACAATATGTACTATTATATTGAGAATGCATGGGTAAAGGCAATTTAAATTTATACAAATTGAGGTTAAACCTGCTCTAACCAGAGAGGGGCGCAGTCCAATTATGGGAACTTATGATGCGACCACGCTGGGTGGCAGAGAGATGGTTCTACTGGGAGCAAAATACCGGCTGTTCGTGAGTAGCCTAATGGATAAATGATCACGCTAAATGTGGAAGAGGTGGAGAACTGGAACACTTTATAAACACCACAAGGAGAACTATCAACGCAAGGACAACTATCATGGTAGATTACGCTGTTTGTTTGTTTCATCATAGATGGTTTTAGATATTTATTTTAGATTTATTTATATCTTTCCATCCGGGACCGGTGAAATACGTAATTCTGATATAGAATATCTTTGAGGACACAGGTGACTTATTGTTTTTGCAAATGTCATTATATGTGCCATTGAATCTGGTGAGTTTTTACCACGCATTTCAAATATAGTCTTTTGCACTACTTTTTTTTTTAATCATCTTACAAGATCAAGAAATAAATGGATAATTTAATGAGCTCTCTGGTTGTTTGTGAGTGCATAATCATAATTTACATATATATTGTATATATTTTATAGATTTACACTATATTCATACATTTGTCTCCTTTTATGTAGGAGTGCCTATTTTTTGGAGTTTGAACGTTTGAGTATTGCAGGAGTAATGAAGAGTCGGCTGCTTTCCATAAGAAGAGTATCTGTATTTATTGTTCTCGGCTCTCAGTACCAGGCATACTCCCTGATGATGGCACTGGGCACGCTATGGAAAGTCTTCAGAAGGTTCGCACTAGCTGATAAGTACTAGTTATATTTACTAACACTCCTGAGAATTCTGCTGGTTTTGTCCTGGGTCTCCAGATGAATCAGTGCTTTCCTGGGGCAATTTCCTCTCTCTGGACAGGTGCCATTTTACTAAGTACTCCCAACCCCCTATTCTCTCCCCATTCCAGACTGTGGAGCCCCATAACCATTCAGCTAGCTTATTGCCTAATAATCCACTGTCCCAGAAAAGTGCAAACTGCAGATAGCCTTCACCCATATTGGGATGCTTCTTTGCCTATTCCTAAAAACGATGTGACTAGAGACTTTCAGACATTTTTATGATTTTCGTAAGGTTATAGTAAGTGTTAATATCCATAGTTCAAACTTTTTATAAGTGTATTTAGATTTTCTGTTATCTTTGGCTACACCAAAAAAATTATGTTTACTTCACCCACTTGTGTCAATAGCAGTAAAAAAAGTACTTTTTCAAATCTCTATTTTTACTTTAGTGAAAACAAAGGTATTAAAGACTTTGATTTCATGCTATTAGCATGGTAAATAATGTTCTTTGGGCAACTTATTGCTGCAATACCTAAACTTTTGGCAGCATCTGCCAGCATCTAAGGGTACTTACCAGACAGGACTTTGTCTTTAAAGGTCCATGTTATGTGGGGAATGGGGTTGCCAGCTGTTTTGCAAGATAGCCTGAGCTGATCTCCTTCATTTAAAGACACATTTGTTGGAATGTCAGTAAAATATGGACCAAAGTGTATCTGTAGGCTGACTATATGAGAATCTTCTCCAGCTACATTGTGAGCAGTGCATATGTAATCCCCCTCATCAGCATACTGTAGCAAAACAGAACATAGAAATTGTTAATCACCATTTTAAAACATTATTAAATGGAGTTACATTGCTAACTAGTCTGTTAGGGGACATGTAACCAAATGCTCTAACTACATCAGAGCTTTACAATTTATGGTGTGACTGGAACCAGGTCAACTACCAAAATGTCCCTGGCCGTTGCCGCCACCTTCATCGTAGTTACAAGATGGGTAGCTGCTCCGGTTCTCAGAGTATAGGTGCTCCTCTGGGGCAAAAGGGTCTCCCAATGAACCGTACCACCAGTTACGATGCAACTGGGCATGTTTTTTAAAGCCACTTTACCAAGAGAAGGGGGATCTGACATACACAGGAAACAGGAAAGGATTAACATAATCTCCTCACACGTACAACAATGGCGAATACACAAGAGGTTTAGGGATAAGTGAACACTTAAATGTAGACTAGTAAGACTAGATAAGTCATTCTTAATATACATACAAATAGAGTGAACATACAAAATATCACAATTTAACCTTGCACCCGAATATAAAATTGCAGTCCCAATAACCTTGCTATAATGGGGATCCAGCATCCGTTACTTATGATTTAAACTTTGCATTCATTTTAACCAATTTAATATTAACTGGGGCCTTGATTTAACTGGTGTCAGCTGCATATTTTGGCCTAGGCCAACTGGAACTATGGAGGTAGTCGGGGGGGGGGCAGGAGCCCCTTCGCCACATAGCAGATTGCCCTATTGGCAATAAAGTTTCCCAGCCCTCCACTTCTCAATGGGGCATTTGGTAAGATGTGTAATCAGACGTTCAACATGGAGGGCAACATCCAGAGGAGTTGAGTTGCACCGCCCCGGGCCAGACCTTGTTACTTGTTGCCTAAATACCCTATTGGCACATTCTATCTTCATGTTCCTATTTTAAAGACTAAAATTTTGCTAATGACATAATTTAAACAATCAAATATGCAACATCTGCAATTATAGGGGCACTTTTAAAACTCTTAATCTTTTGCCAAAATATTATTTGTTCATGTTCAATGCTGAATCCAGTTTCACTATGGAAGTAGGAAGAAGGAATTGGATGCTATTACCTCAGCTTTATGCAAAATAAGTTGTCCTGATGATGATATAGTGTACTGCAAATTCTTCTTTGTTATCATAATGCCATTCTTCGTCCAGGTTATTTCTGGGCTGGGGATTCCATATGCTGTACAAGGCAGGGCAACTTGGGAGCCGATCGCCACCGAAAATTCTTTATTATTTTTTAGAATCCGAGGTGGCACTGAGAAGGGAACATAGATATCTTAATATAAATAAAATATATGACTTAAATATCTTAACACACACACATTTTTAACTAATTGCAAAATTAGAAACATCATGAAGAAGTAATAAAATGACAAATATGCTAGACAATGCAATTAATGTTGTATCTAAGGGGAACCGCACTTTTAGTAACTACCGTTGATCTAAATGAAGGCCATGTCTTAACTAAATCAAAAATGTAATCTTATCCTGAATAAAATACTCCGATATTTATATGAAATGGTGTGAGCTATGTAATTATACCTGTCCTTGTTTATACAAATTTACAATTTATAACCTGATTTTCCTCAATTCATTTGTGACTAAATTCTCTTTACATAGAAGGGCTCTCTCCACCTAATGTATCTGTTTGTCTTAGTCCCTCAATTCTTGTCTTGTCATACCCCTTGAATATACCGTATTTATCGGCGTATAA
>VKOC01008335.1:0-12463 GCA_009364415.1 Spea multiplicata | reverse complement strand
CTTTGTATGGAAACTGCTGGTTACTAGCACCGGGCTTGGAATATTTGGAATGGTGTGCAATGGACTCTGTGAGTAAATATATATATATATATTCATATTTTTTGCTGCTTAATTGCTATAATTAGTTATGAAAGCATAGCGATAATTATTTTCTATAATTGTGTTTTTATCCTTTTCAATGACTAACTCATCCCTATTTATCTTAAATTTGTTTTGCCTCATATCTTTGTAAGATTTTTTTTATTGAACACTTTTATTTGTTCTTCCGGGGTTCTTAAAGTTCCCTTGACCACTTTTTTGATGTTTTTTGTGGATGTGGGATAAAATACTTCTGTAAAAGGCTATATTATTACTCTGCTACAGCAGCAGAGCTTCATCTGACCCTGGAACAGCCATGGGCAACGGCTACGTAATAACCCTTGAATCCTGGGTGATATTTTCAATAGACTCGAAAAAACACTTTTCAAACTTTGAACCAGGATCATTTTGTACATAACCTCCATTAACTGGAACATCACACATCCCAACATTTCAAAGGGACTTCTTTTTTTTAATCTATTTATTGATTTATGTAATTGAAGGTGGTAAGAAGAAGATTTGAAGGCTGTAGAAGACTGTGATACACTCTTACCATCAAAATTTTGAGCCCCTGCAAAAGAGGGAGAATAGAGAAGGAAAGAAAGAGGCAGAAAGAGTAGGGTCCAAAAAGAGAGCCGGGTTACTTGTAAGGTATGGTTTAACACTTAGAAACAAGGCATGGTGTCTACATAAGTCATGCCATAAAGAACTGAAAAATGTGCTCATCCTCAGTATCTGTATGAACTGTAAGGAATTGTAAAATATATCATTCTGGCTGCAATAACCGTTAGTGTCCTCTAGGGGGTGCCCTTTATACACACAGTATATGTACAATCTTAGAGGTTTAAATACTTATCTGAGAAGGCTATATTGAGAATAAAATGTAAAATATGCTATTCGAGAGTATTTATAACAGCTATTAAAATGTTCAGTAAATTTGTATCACAAAAATTGAACTTGTGCAACATAAGTGGACATCGGTATTAAAATAAAATTTAGGAGAGAGAGCTGCAGAAGAAACCCACTGGGGGCTAGTTTCTCATAATGTACAGTGGTATTAGGACGCTGAAAGGGTTAATTCTCCTGTAAACTCACAGGTTAGTAAATACACACCTTAAGACACTAATAGTCACGTGGAACCCATGTACAGCAGTGGCCTAGAACAGAGCTAGTGGAAATCCCCAGATATAAGTTAATAGTCACATTAATCAAACATAATTGCAGGAAGCTCGTGCACATTTTCCATGGACGTATATAAAGGAACATCGGCAGCAACAGGTTAACGGATGTGGGAGAGGCTGAGCTTGATGGACGCACGTCTTTTTTCAGCCTATATAACTATGTAACATTCAGCAGAAATATAAAGAAAAGAGCAACTTTTTTTTACATCCCCTTTCTCAAAGTTTTACTTCCACTCTTCTCAGCTTTCACATAATCCATAGTTACATTTTGGTAGGTGACTTTAAAAAAGCCTCCCCACATTGGCTATACATTATACAGATTCCGTTCTGGAAGGTTCCTTCAGAATGAATAGTGACACCAGTGAGCTAAAAACCTTAAACTCCCTTGAAAGCTCCCAACTTGAGTGAAGAGTAGCCCACCTGGGAACTCCTGCTTCCTTGGGTCTCCGGGTCCGTTTCTTCTTTCTCTGTGCTGTGTGTGTGGCCATGCCCTCTCTCCGTCCATGTTCTACGTGGTCTCTTTCCACTATCCCTCTGCTCACCACCCACTAAAGGCTGTCTGTGACTATCTCGGCCACTTTGTGTGGCTATCTCCCTGGGAAGTTCCCAGGTAGGAACACGAGATGTTGAAGCTAAATATTAGTACCCATAAAGCACTCGTAGAGGGCCCTCTAATATTGGCCCCCCAATTGTTCTAGTTCATATAGCCCCCTGTCTGTATGACTGTTTTGTGTCCTGAGTTTATATATTATTCATGTTCTGAGCCAGATTCGGCCCATCTAGTCTGCCCATCATTTGCTTGGACAAAGAACTGCATTTTTCCAGGTGGGGTCAAGTGTTAGCCCAACCCAGAGGGGAGGAGCACTGCAAGAATACCTGGGGGAGCGGCTCCATTCAGGGGCCAGGGCTAGCTCCATGTAAGGGTTGGGGCTATCCGTTAGTGGGCGGGAAGAGGTTGGTAGTGGGCAGGGAGTAGGAGGGACCTGGGCTATAAGTGGGTGTGGCCAAATCCTGCTCCACTGCCCAGAGACTGAAGAATTGTGACACTACCCATACATTAAGGGTAGTGATTGACAGGCCCCCATAACCAAGTGGATAGGTCGCTTAATTATCTTAGCATTGCTGCATGTGAATCAATAAGCATTTTGCCACCACGTTTTCACCAGGTCCTTCTCAGACCTTCTCCTCTGTTTGCGGAAATTCCACAACTGAAAATGAATAGCGATGGCAAACGTGGCTAAACAAGAGCGTTGAAAAGTAACAGAGAGACAGCTGGAGCTGAGTGTGGGATTCCGAGGGGAAAGATGAGATGGAAACCCATCCTAGATGTAACTGTGGGGTCTTAGAGCCTCTTAGCGTAAGAGGGTGCGATATGCGTTGATTAGCACAATTTCTATTCTAGGTTCTTAGATCTTATCAGCTGTTCCCGTCTCCAGTATCTCCACCTCGTGGAGGCACATGGACATCATTCTGATCATGCACCTGTCCACCACCGATGAGGGCTTTTGGAATCGATTGTCTAGACTTGATGAGTGCATTTATAGCAGGTCTCACTTAAAGTGCATCTGTCACCATTATGAACGCGCCGCTCGCCAGATGCGTTTATTTGGTTAAGCTTGACGCAATTACACTTCTACCATAAACATACCCCGCCACGTGATAGTAGCGTATATATGGCCTTGCACCATCAGAAGCAGAACGGAGATCAGCTCAGGGTGTGAGATACATGTGCTGTACTTGTTTCCGTTTAAACTAAAGTTCTGGATATCCATTACAAATTATCTGCATCCATGTAAGGATCTTCCATTATGTGCTTTCCTTTACCATAGTTTCAGCCTTGACCATGCATGCCCTGTTGGGTGATCAGGTGTGTCCCCTGTGTGCCACTTTTGATGGGCCGGTTGGAGAGATCAGATATAGACTATGAAGGGCTGCACCACACGTCCTTAAAATGCAGCGCTCTGGGATATGACATCATACCCCCAGTGCTCATCATAAAAGCCGGTGGCCACTGGGATAAGGGGTGTGGGGGGGCATTGCCTGAAATACTGAAATATAAGTAAAAATGAAAAATAAATAAACAGTGAGCTCAGTGATGTCATTGTGACATCACTGGCACACATAAGATGTACGAGAGATTAGTATAGGTTCTTTACATACCTGCACTCACAATTATTACCGTATTATTTTCATGTTTCTATGGTTTCAAATGATATCCTTATTTTTTCTGAATAAATCTTTTTTTTTTATCATTTGTACGGGTACATGGTAATGTTAATGGTAACATCAGAAAATATTACTTTACGGAAAGGGTAGTGGACGCATGGAAAAGCCTTCCAGCAGAAGTGGTAGATGTTAATACAGTAAAGTCATTTAAGCAAGCATGGGATAGGCATAAGGCCAAGCTAGATATAGGATAAGGGCAAGTACTAAAGGAAAGTACTCAGAGGTTGGGCAGACTGGATGAGCCTACTGGTTCTTATCTGCCGTCACGTTCTATGTTTCTATGTTTCTACATCAAATACGTAAAAGTATACCTCCAAACTTCTACCCCCTGGCGAATCGGGGGGCTGGGGACAGAGCCTGGGGAGGCAGAGGGTCTTGGTCAGTGCTGTGCATGCGCATAATAGTCTGCATTCTGAAATCAGGACCGCAAGATGGCTCTAAATCTGTCTCAAAGAGCTATACATACTGTTACAATGGTTTAAAAACACGCGGTACGTAGCGCTCTAAAAAAACACCCGTTACTGAAGGGGTTACTCTTTTAAAAGAATTACATGATTTTTTGGTTAATTTATTGTAAAATGAAGGATTCGAGGAAACTGACAGACCCCTAACTACTATGTACAGAATTTCCCGCTGTTTGAAACCGTTAGGAAGGACAAGTCATTGCAATCTGGGAATTCCGCCAGCCGGGTTACATAACAAACGTCAAGTTCATGTATCCAAGACAACGTGACGGTGAAAAATAGGGTCGTTTTCTGATGGAGGATCATGGGATTTGGAGTTTTACAGTAATTAGTGCGCTCAAAAGAGAGAGAGAGTCCCTCTTCTCCTTCTATACCAGCACCTAATGTGTTAATGTCATTGTCTTTATATTTGGGGTCCCCTATTCTAGCGGCTGCTGCGGGACTGATAATGTCTGGCTTCATATTATTACATAACATTCTCTATCTAGATGTATTTGAATAATAAAAGGACGGTTATGTTCTTTTAACCCCTTCATTGCAACTCTGATTTGTACTTCTCATGCACGGGCTTCCCCATCCTCCGGAACGCCCTTCAGCGGCTTCTCCGACTCTCCCACAGCCTTTACTCCTTCATAAAATCCCCCAAGACCCCTTTCTTCAGCGACGGGTATCATCGGACAGGTTAACTCCCGTCCTAGCCTCTGTCCCGCTGTCAGTCTGTACGTACGTCCAGCAATATTATTACTAATTCCATTATTGTTTAAAATATGGCTGCTCCATCACACAGAGGCACTTTTACCTCTTCCCGCGGCCTGGATTTACCCCGCGCTGCACCCTTTCTCCGGAACTCCCTTCCCCGCTCCCTCCAATTTTCTCCCTCGTATGCAAATTTAAAAAGCTCTTTCGAGAAGCGTACAACCTCTCCTCCCAACACTCTCAGCCAGCATCCTGTCTAAGCCATCCATCACTTCCCCCTCAACCAGCAACTAGATTGTAAGCTCATGGGAGCAGAGCCCTCTTCTCCTTCTGTACCTGTTTCTTATTGTTTCTGGTCATCCCACTGATTGCAACAGCGCTACGGCATCTGCTGGCGCTATATATATATATATATACATTTAATGTAATGTACAACACCCTCAACTTATAATAGTTATGTGATGCCCTACATGTTATCTGCTGCCAGGTCCTCAACACCTGTTGTGTCTGTATGAGTAAATGTATATTTGTTATGTATTTGTTAACCCCTCGCATCTTTATATTGTACAGCGCTGCGGAATAGTTGGCGCTTAAATAAAAAAGAAAAAAAATTATATGATGGCCACTAGCTTTTTGAAGAATCAAAGCACATGCAGCCCCTTGGCACATTAAACATTATAGTATATATATATAATTTTTTTTAATATTATTTATTTAGTTATTATTATTATTATTTTTTTTTTTACTGGACCACCTTAAATTAAAAAAATTACCGCAACTTTAGAAAGAGGAAAGTCGCGGAAGCAGGCGTGTTCCCTCGCTCTCTAAATGAGAATGACCGTTTTCGCAGGAAGTCCTGGGTCTGAACAGCTGTAACGCGGATGGGAGGTTATTTTGTATCCAGGTTTCCTATTTCAGCCTCGATTACTTTGTATTCAGATAATTCTCATACAATTGAGCTTCTACCATTAGACAAAAGCACGGGGGGGGAGAGAAAACTTAAAACTAAAAATACAATTGACTTTAACGAAAAAAAAGCAGTTGAATCCCCCCCTTCAAATGAATTAGTACAGTCCGAGAACCCGTGTCAGTGTAACATATAGAATAGGTTATGGGCTATAGAAAGCAGGATGTTTTTAACTCTTACCCCCCCATGTGAGTTATAGTACATTCCGCATAATAACATTGTTATAATGAAGATTCTGTGAACCTGTTGAATGATTTGCGGCATCTTGTAGATTGTAAGCTCACGTGCCGGGGGGGGGTCCTCAGAAGCCCCCCATTCTTGCCAGGAACTTTGTGTAAAAGTGCCTAGATTGAAAGCTCATAGGCAGGGTCCTCAACTCCTGTTGTGTCTGTATGCGCGGTCGTGTCTTTGTCACGTATTTGTTGACCACCCCGTTTATAAACACGTTGGCACCTAATAAATAAATAGATGGAGAATGGGGAGGAAAAACAAGTGTGGCTTCTATAGTTCCGTGGGGCGGGGAATTAACCTTACAAGGCAGATCCCTGTGGTTTGGGGAGAGGAGGATGTTTTTAGGGTGAGGTAGCAGTCGGTGGATGTTGCCAAATTATACTGGGTTCCAGTAGGATGGAAGCGCTGCAGACGGGGAGATCTGTGGGTTGATCGGGGCTGCGTGGGCTTTGATCCTCCCTGCTGTCTGCAGTAGTACGGTCTGGTGGGGAGGGAGGAGAGGAGGGAGAGCAGGGTGATGCCAGACAGCTGATTCCCACACTTACAGGCAGCATCGGGGGAAGGGACCAGGCTCGCAGGATCAGGGGGGAAGACTTGGGCTCTTGGGATAGAGTTTTAGGATACCGGTCGCCGATCATGTGTGTAGAGGGTGCCGGGGGCCACGCGTGAGCAGCACTGACGGTGCCTTAGTACTGTAAACAGCGGAGGGTCGGAAGCGTTGAGCTGTTTGGGGGTGATCGGGGTTTTTTTTAGGGTGTATCGGGATGGCATTCAGTCCCTGGCAGATACTGTCCCCCGTTCAGTGGGCTAAGTGGACGTGGTCAGCGGTGAGAGGAGGAGAGGGGACAGAGGAAGATGACCAGTCCCAGGATTCGGGGTGAGTACCCTATATTATCTTTTACTTCTATGGTGCCAACAATGTACCCCGTGGGCCCTACGCGGGGCATTAGGATGGATGCCGGACTGTGCGGGTGTCTCCTATCCACATGTTGCACTATTGGATGTGATATTAGGAAGTTTTACTTTTACTGAGAGGATGGTAGATAAGTGGAGCAGCTTCCCAGCAGAAGTGGTAGCGCTTACTACAAGGACCAAGGACCAATTTATAGGAAAACCAGACAGAGTAGATGGGCTGAATGGCTCTTATCTGCCGTCACATTCTACCTTTCTATCTCCATAGCGATGTATACGCTCTGTATACGCTGTATATATATACGCTTACTGGATGGAGATCGGCTTTAGTCGAAGGTGGCAGCTTTTTCTGCGTTGGCCCTTTAAAAGGCATCACCTTCCACTAAAGACTCCATCTTCTCTTGGGCCGATACATGTAAATCCATTATCCCCCATTTTAGTGTAAAAACACCTTATTTGTGAATTTCGTCAATTTACTACATTATGGTATAATCAGTAGATGAGTTAAGGGCTACCACATGCAAGGCTTGGCGAACTGAGACACTAGGAGAGGAGGTTCTCACCCACAGAGCTTACATTCTAGATTACAAACACCCTACGCTGTATAATAATAAGCATTGTGTGGCTTGTAAAAAGTCTATGATTCTAGTATAGATCATCGTTAGCCACTGGTGTTATTGTACCCTATATAATAACGCCGAGTATCAAAATGTGTATATCGCATGGAGGATTTAATATGCTAGGAGCATACTGACGACCAATGAAAAGGCTGCATTATGTAACAGTACAGAGTATCTGTCTGCGATCACCCGGGTATATGATGGTGCTGAGTATCAACAGACGGACGGTCCTGCGCACGCTGCGCACACCCGGGCCTTGCAGTGTGCTGACATCCGTCGATCTAACCGACGAGGAAGGAAATGCTGACTTCTGCCAACGGCTTTAATACAATTGTGTGTTGGGGGGGCATCTCCCGGGCTGCCACCAGCCTTGCACTCATTTTGGGGTTTCCGTTTGTAACCTTCATTCCTAATGCCGGCCTTTACCCATACATTATTTTGTTGAACATGGTAGCCAAGCGGCGCATCTCCATCTTCTTCTTTGATGTAGCACCAACAGATTATGGAGCTCCGTACAATAGGTCTTATACAGAAAGGACTTATTCTATACTTAGTGACCTTTTGGAATACAACTCTCATGACCCCCCTACCTCCCTCAGGCTAGAATTTGTAACACGCTCGTAGGGGACTATGGGAGTTGTTCTTCAACATCATTATTTGGGCTACTTCTCTAGACCTGGCTTTGGTTAGTAGACCAAATAGCTTGTTCTTCATGTTTGTTATTCTTCAGACCTAATAATTTCTAATTACATCCCCTATTTTTTCAGTGGGGTTTAGGAAGCGGCTCGAGTTACAGACCCCTTACAGATCCTGTTAAACTTTGAACCTTGAATGGATTCCTTGGTTGAAGTCATGTCCTGGGGGAAGAGTTCTTTTCAGTTCATGCAATCAATGTCCCCATGGCAGGTGACACTTGTGTTGGTGGCCCTTCCCTCCATGGGATAAATGATAGGCAATTTGAGAATTTCACCTGCTGACCTTAAGGAGTTTTTTTTTTATGTTTATTTTTGTTTTCGAGGGGTCAGGAGAACAGCTGTGACCAGAGCTTTAGGGCAACTGTAAGTCATTTCTTCTCCCAAAAGCAAAAATATTGATTTTGGGTTTTTTTTGCTAATATTCTTTCAGCTTTAAAATACTTTCCTAGATCTTTTTAATCCTGTATAAAACATAACATACATTTATGTTTTAGTTTATTTGGGGTTTTTTTTTTAGCTGGTGGCATAAAAGAGCATATGTGGAAGTTATCAAATAACAATAAGAAATACTACATAATGTGTGTGTAAAAAAAAAATAAAAAAAAATATATATATATATTACACACACAGCAGCAAAATCTTCATCTAAATTACAATAATGAACAAACACAATCTGTTTTAAATAATACAAATTATTGTTTTGTCCATATTGAAGAATGCATCATTCAAACATTCAGTGTGGGTTGGAAAAGGTATGTGAACCCCTAAGGCTAATGACTTCAACAAAAGCTAGTTGGAGTCAGGAGTTAGAAAACCTGGAGCCCAATCGATGAAAAAGGATTGGAGGTGTGTTTTAGACCTGCTGAATACATTGTTGGTTTCCATAAAGCTGGAAAGGTTTACAAAGTAATCTCAAAGAGCTTACATATTCATCAGCCCACAGTTAGACAAATTATTTAGAAATGGAGACAATTTCTTTTAGCGTCCATATGACATATACAACTGTATGAAAATCGCGCAGGACCTAAAGAACACTCATGCAAAACTCTACGTACGTTTCCTGTTTTCTGCTTTAAATAACAAAAACCTTCTCAGCTCGCATTGGTAGGAAACCTACGGACAATATAAATGCGAACCTGCAGGAAAAGTGGTGGTTGTTCACTGTGAAGGGCCAATGCTAGTAGGCTCCTCCAGCTAGAGTGGCCCCGTATAATGCATAATTTAATGGACCGAGGAGATTACATTACATTATACATTATATGTTCTCGGAGCAGAAGCTGGTTGGTGATGGCCGATAATAATGTGTAGGAACTGAAACACAACTCTCCTGTAGACTCTCTCTTTAGTGAATAGACCTGAAATCAATGAGTGTTGACAAGTGCGATTGTTTATTAATGTGAGGATGAAATATTGAAACATGTGAGATGTCACTAACCATTTCTGGAGTCTAACAAAACTGGTTTAATTTCCACTCTAGTTCAGATTCGGAGGGACACTTTGACACACCTGAGGCGGATACTCCGGCCCCGTCACCTGTAAAGGAGGTATCGCAAGGTAATTGGCATGCCGATAAAGAGAACGCTGCGGTATATGCTGATGTTCCGAGAAATCAGATGAGATTTATTATCATGCTTTAGCTATATACTTCACTCCGAATCCTGGACCAGCTGACAACAAACCCTATTTGAGGCTGGTAGTTGTAGTCCTGTAACACCCTGGGCAGAAGGCTACCCAGTCCTGTATGTTGATGATGACGATGATGATGTAATGCAGTGCATGGGAACTCTATAACCTATCTCTCCAGTAAATGCCATGTTCTGGCGTTCTCATTTCTCCCCGGCTGTGTGGCTTTGTTTCCCTGTGCTTGTGATTCAGACATACAGTTTGTGGGCGAGGAGTGACTCACGGGATCTGAGGAATCCTAAAAATATCCCGCGTGTGCATAATACCGAAACCGAGCCAAGATCAAATCTTACCCATTCTATGAAACAGCTGCCTGGAAGCCTCTCATATTCCATATGATTCTATTAGTACTTTGTATAACCCAACCCTATAACTCCTCCTATTACACATATCACCCAACCCTATAACTCCTCCTATTACACATATCACCCGACCGCATATATATCTTGTCGCCCGTATTACACATATCACCCGACCCCGTAAACCCTCCTATACATATAGACTCTTTACCTTATAACTCCTTCTACAGACATATGCAACCCCGACCCTTCCATAACTTCCTCCAACCCTATACACATATTCACCCGACCCCTATAACTCCTCCTTATTACACATATCACCCGACCCTATAACTTCCTCCTATTACACATATCAACCCGACCCAATATAACTCCTCCTATTACACATAGAACCCCCGAACCCTATACTCCTTCCTGTTACATATAAACCTGACCCTATAACTCCCTTCGCTATTACACATATCACCCGACCCTAATAACTCCTCCTATTACAACATATCACCCACCCGTATAACTCCTCCTATACACATACACCGACATATAAACTACCTCCTATTACACATAGAACCCGACCCTATAAACTCCTTCCTGTTACATATTAGAAACCTGACCCTATAATCCTCCTACTTACACATATCACCCGACCCTATAACTTCCTCCTATTAACAAACATAATCACCCACCCGTAAACGCCTCCTATTACACATATCACCCGACCCTATAACTCCTCCTATTACACATAGAACCCGACCCTATAACTCCTTCCTGTTACACATAGAACCTGACCCTATAACTCCTCCTATTACACATATAACCCGACCATATAACTCCTCCTATTACACATATCACCCGACCCTATAACTCCTCCTATTACACATAGAACCCGACCCTATAACTCCTTCCTGTTACACATAGAACCTGACCCTATAACTCCTCCTATTACACATATCACACCGACCATATAAATCCTCCTATTACACATATCACCCGACCATATAACTCCTCCTATTACACATATCACCCGACCCTATAACTCCTCCCACTGCTTCATTTTTCCAGTCACATCTATAGCTTATAAATGTATTACTGCGGTATTTTAAATGGAGACGCCTTTTCTTATGGGGTGTAAAGTAATCCATGTGTCTTCTCAATATATCCGTATAACCCTTACAAACGTTATTTCTCTGCAATTTATGATAATTAAAATTATGCCTGCCCAATTCTTTCTATTACTGTTATCAGATTCAAAAGTCTTTACAAATATTGGGCTGATTTCTTTATTAAAACAGTTTTTGTGTAATATGTTTTCAGGGAGCTCTGTTATTGTTGCCCAATCTATTAGGCAAACACCGTGACTCCTTATTATATTGCCTGTGGCAAACAATAGAATGGCTCAGTCTTAATCACCCAGTCAGACACATGACTGATAAATGGAACAAAAGGAGATAAAACCAGGTTTTTGTCCATGCCGACCTACCTTACTGTATACAGCCCTGGGGGGGGTTATATTACCGTATACAGCGCTGGGGGGGTTTATATTACCGTATACAATGCTGTGGGGATATACTACTGTATACAGTGCTGGGGGGGATATACTACTGTATACAGCGCTGGGGGGGATATACTACTGTATACAGCGCTGGGGGGTATATACTACTGTATACAGCGCTGGGGGGTTTATATTACCGTATACAATGCTGTGGGGGATATACTACTGTATACAGCGCTGGGGGGGGATATACTACTGTATACAGCGCTGGGGTTAACGCTCAAGTATATATTAAATGGGACTTTTCCTTTAAGGATTGTTTCTTAACATTTTGTACAAAACAAACTTAATCCCTACAGCCATTTACCCGATACAGAGGCAGATAATGGTGGATACCGCCCCGTGAACATCCACAGCCGGTATTAATCAAGGTGTGAGTTTAGTGAATGTGTGTAGCGTGTGAACTTTGTTTTAGTTTGTATAATGTTTGTGTCTGTAAGTGCTGCGCATACCATCCATACTCCAAATGATTGTCAAGTAACACGGCCTTCCTAGAGAAGATTCTTAACATTTCTTTCAGTCTGCTTCACTAGAGTGTTTAACCCATCCACGGCCAGAGCTACGCTGTATACACAATAAATGTGTTCAGTTAGTTGTTTAGCTAGTGTCTGAACCTGTCCTGATAATCTGTGGTCAGATCTCCTTACATTAGATATAAAATCATCACGGTCAAACCCTGTCCTGATAACCTGCAGTCATTTTACCTTACATTACATACAAACCCAGCACTGTCTGAGCCTGTCCTGATAATCTGCAGTCACATCCCCTTACATTATATACAAACCAGCACTGTCTGAGCCTGTCCTGATAACCTGCAGTCACATCACCTTACATTACATACAAACCCAGCGCTGTCTGAGCC
>VKOC01008334.1:0-10821 GCA_009364415.1 Spea multiplicata | reverse complement strand
TTTATGGCGATGCTAATGAAGTCCGTTCCTCCATAGACTTTCATTAGTCAGATAGTCTGGCTGGGTGATTAAGACTGAGCCATTCTATTGTCCCCCACAGGCAGTATGATAAGGAGTTGCGGTGTTTAGTAGATCGGGAAATACAGTATTAACAGAAGCGGGAAGATTCATACAAACGGCATGATATGCAGCTGCCTGAATAACTTTATATTATGGGGCAAAAAACTACAACTGGGGTAAAAAGAAAAAAGAGAAATATTTTTACATTTTTTATTTTTTTCTTGTAATAAAAGAATGTATTGAGGTCCCCTTTAAGTCTTCACCTAATAAAAGTTTCTGTAGACTTTGCGTTTCTTGCGATTTCGCGGCCGGGTTTTACGCTTCTGCCGTTTTAATCCCTCAAAGTTTTCTACTTCAAAGCGAAGCCCGGAGTCTGTAAAACGCGGCGGGCGGTAAAAATAGCGAGAGCCGAATCCCCGCGCCGCTCCGTCCTCCGCCAGCGTCTGGATTCCTGCCGCGTCCACTCGCGCTCTCCAGAGAAGATTAGATTCAAAACAGCTGCCGCCGCTCATCCTCCGCGAGTGCGCCGGGCACCTGTTACGCCCCAAAAAGCTCGCCCCGGCCGATGCAAACGGCTTGTGTAAGCGTGTAAAACATGACAAATACTGTTACACGTGTTACATGTTTCAGGAATATTACAGCGAAAAATGTGTGACGCCTGAACTAGAACGAATGAGCTTTCCCCTTCCCTGCCCACCGGACCTCCGGTGACCGTCTGTGAGATTTCCTGGCAGCTAAAATTTCTTTCAGAATGACAAAGAAAATTGAAGAAACATAATCAAGGCATAAAAGATCGGACCCCGATCCGGCCACCCGTCTAAATGTGTCGGCCGCAGTGTTCTCCTGGCTGTAAAAGACGTGCAAACCTTTGATCGTCGTGTTGATCTCGTCTTAGATTCAGGGAGCCGTATGTCTTATCCTGTGCGCATGTTTAGATCCCTCACTGTATTACCTCTTAGCGCACTTCTGCTGGGAGGCTGCTCCACTTATCTACCACCCCCTCAGTAAAGTAAATCCAAGCCTCTGATCTTCTAGTTTTAGACTGCCATAAACCCCGATCCCAGCTCCTGTCCGCACAGAGTATCTCTGCTCCTGGGGGCTGCTGGTCGGAGGATCCTGACTCAGTAACTCTGAGCCTTGCCTTTTCCTGACACGCAGAGAGCCGCGCAGCTTCCACTCATACTTCAACGTGTGACTTCTTACTGGTCGGTCCTGTCACATGACACAAATGACTACTTCACCTCTGCTGATACCCCTGGGTCAGGAGTGAGACCCCCATAGAGCAAGAGGATCCCAATCACCCAGCACAGTAACCGCTGTATTCATGCTCCGCGGTGCAGATACTTCACGTCGCAGCAATATGGGGGGCCCTTGCTACCAGGGGCCCTGGGGAAACTGCCCCATTTGCCCATTATTAATCTGCCCCTGGGCCCGTGCGCATTGCTGCATTTGCCCCTGCTGAGTTCCATCCAGGTTGAGCAGAGTTAGAATGACCGAATTTATATATATAAGAGTTTAAAGATAAATAGATAAAAAGTGTAAGATTTATATATCATCGTTTCCAATACCTTTTTCATTCAACCATAACATAAACTTCTTAAAAAAATAATTAAAAGAGTATTTTTTAAATATACCAGTTATGGTCTCGGATATTATGTGGATTGTTGTAAGGGTGTGTTTGTAAGTATTCTTGTCTTTTAAGTAAGATGCAGCCATAACGACTCTAAATGAATAAAATAACTTAAAATAAATACGTATTTATCAGTAAAATAAAAACCCCATTTTGTTTTTTATTTTTTTTAGTTGTAAAGCGGAACAATCTCATTTATCTTTTGTTTTTTTATGTTATATTTTATCATGGCCGTACATAATTTATGATTTTTTTTTAATATCAATGAAATTTTATTGTAGCAATCAGGAAATTCGTGAAGTCATTCGTGAAGTTTGGGAACCCGGGATGATTTAGAGATCAAATCTTCTCCGCGGAGACCGGAACTTTCCGTGCGTCTCCTCCGTAATCTCTCCAGACGCTAATAATTGGGGAGATGTTTGCAGTCACTGGTGAGGAAGCGGCCCCCGAGGGGCCGGCGGTGAGATATCGTGTCTCCTGGTGGAGGTTGCGTTGGCCTCGTTGACGAGGAAGCGTCTCGTTCTCAGACTTTCTTGGTTCTTGTCTCGCGAGGCCGGATGACTCCAGGTCTCGACGATCTCTCTCTGTCTAAACGGCCGGCAGGGGAATTAACTACTAAACCGTTTTATTCTGCAAAGACCGTCTGTAGAGGAGGCGCAGTAAACGGACACTTTGTTCCTGACGTCACTGCGGATCTCCGCTCTCTGATAGGGAAGATCGAGCCACAAAATGAAATGGAGAAGAACGGAAAAAAATCTGTATTTTCTTAAAGAAGATGTTAAAAATGTAATGAGGCTCACAATTGTGATAATTAAATGTTACTGTCTCTTTAAATAATAGAGCTGCATGGATAGATAGATAGATAATAGATAGATAGATAATAGATAGATAGATAGATAGGATGATGATAAGATAG
The DNA here is from genome assembly GCA_009364415.1 of Spea multiplicata. Taxonomy (NCBI): domain Eukaryota; kingdom Metazoa; phylum Chordata; class Amphibia; order Anura; family Pelobatidae; genus Spea; species Spea multiplicata. The sequence continues at coordinate 8,215 of VKOC01008334.1, read as the reverse complement.
ATATGATGATAGATGATAGATTTAGATAAGATAGATTTAATAGATAGTAGATAATAGATAGAGTAGTAGATAGATAGATAGATAATAGATAGATAGATAATTAGATAGTAGATTAGATAGTATACGATATGATAAAGATTAGATAGATAGATAGGAATAGATTAGAATAGATAGATAGATGGGTAAGTTAGCATTAGATAGACGATAGATAGATAATAGGATAGATTACGATAGATATTAGATAGATAATGTGATTAGATAAGATATTGATAGCATAGACTAGATGATGGTAATAGATAGATAGTCTATAGATATGATAGATAGATAGGTAGGATAGGATAATGATGTTAGATTGATAGTAGCATAGGTAATGAGATATGATCAGTCGAGATAGATAGATAGATAGTAGATAGATATAGATAGGATAGATAGATGATAGGTTATAGATAGATAGATAGAATAGATACGATAGATACGATATAATATGATGAATAATAGATAGGTGATAGATAGATAGATAGATAGATAAGAGATAGATAGATAGATAATAGATTATTATTATTTTATATAGCGCCATCAATTTCCCTAGCGCTGTACAATAATAGACAGATAGATAGATTGATAGACAGATAGTCGGATAGATGACATAAAATAAGATTAGACATTTTAAGCAGAGAGGAAGCCGGCTCGGGTCACCTGATTTATTACCAATTAACTACAAAAGTATAAATTCTGGAAACAAAGTATCTCTTTCCTCGACGCCACAAAACATTTATCTTTTCTCTTCGCTTTTATTAACCCGGAGCCGTCGCCGTACGTTTTCACGTTATCCCCGTTAACCCGTCCTATAACTCTCTTTCAGGAAGTCTTTGACCGTCTTTATTTGATCTATACGGTGGGATATTCCATCTCGCTGGGCTCGCTAACCGTGGCCGTCCTGATTCTGGGATACTTCAGGTCAGTGTGTCTTCCAAATGACGTTTCCTTTTAGGAATCAGTCTGCTGAGAGCAAAAGTCCCAAGCGATTCATTAGAGATGTAAGAAAAATATTTTTGGTGCCCCAAAATAAAGTATCAAACAGCGCCCCCATAAAATGCAGTGGTGATAAAGTGTATTGCACCCAGTGAAATCCAACCTGCCGGCAGATCATCCCCTTTCGGCATTTTAAGGAGAGATGCGCAGGTATCTTATCAAATAGCTGAATAATACCTTTTATAATTATTGGTCATTACTTCTTTACACGTCTCTTTGTACTTACGGCGAGATACGTTTAAAATAAAACGACAGGCGCCACGGGCAAAACCACGCTCATCAAAAAGAGAAACAGCCGCCGTCTTCAATCCTGTTTTCTTTGAGAATTTACCCCGGCTGTTACGTTGTCTTCAGCGGCTAAAATACCCCCAGGCTGACTCTTTAATTGCCCAATTATCCCAACACTGCAGTCAAGTTTATTGACAAAGGGAATATTGGTAAAATTTTGATTTTTTTAATATTTAATAATAAAAAAATAATATTTTTAAAATTATTTTTATTTTTTTTTTTAAATTAGGAGGCTGCACTGCACCAGAAACTACATCCACATGCATCTGTTCGTGTCCTTCATGCTGAGAGCCGTCAGCATCTTCGTGAAGGACGCCGTCCTGTATTCCGGATCGGCTCTCGAAGAGATGGAGCGGATATCCGAAGAAGACTTTAAGTCAATCACTGAGGTCCCTCCGGCAGACAAGGCGCAGTTTGTGAGTCCAAAGCCCGACGCCTTTCCTCCTAAATCTCTTAACTTCCATTCCGATGAAATAATAAGGTTTTGCCCCGGAGGCATTTACAGGATTCGGGGCAAAAAATATTTGTGTTAGCTCAAAAAAAAAAAATATTGGCACTAAAGTATCCAGCCTTATGTGCAAAAATGAACATTTTTCTATGGGAGGAGGGGGTTAGATGAGAGCCAATCAGTATCCCACCTGAGATTAAATAAAGGAACAATAGCTGAATAAATATTTATCTAGAATTTTGTGTTTCCTGTCTGGTCTCAGAAAGAAAAGCTCTAAATATCTCTATATTTAATCTATAGTATATTAGAAATAAAACATAAAATTACCTATTATATCTATTATATTATTATATCTTATTATATATATGTGCACAGGCAAAATATGCAAATTACTTTATTAAATATTATTTGGCATGCTATTCATTTTTGGACCTCCATGAATAAATAATAATAATAAAACATAATAATAATAATAATAATAATCTTGCATATTCATGCATCTTTAATTAACAAATTCAGTTTATGTCACAGTTAAATATTTATTGTTACAAACACCAAGCTACATCTCATACTATTGAGTTTCGCATTCTTTAATTATTGATAATCAGCAGAATCGTTTGTTTCTATATGTTTTTATTTACTGCCCTTTCCAGAGGATTGAGAGTATTTTTTTACTAAACGATGAGTCTATGGATAAAGTGCTATTAGGGGATACGGCTCACACGCGTTACGAGGAACCAAGCCCAAGAAGCCCTTGCGGGAAGGAGCTGGCCCTGTATAATGTATAATTAATATGGACAGATTTAAATCAGGGGATGGCCGGCAAGTAGGGCAGGGGGGCAATTGCCCTCTAGGATGTTCTAATTTAATGATCCTGAGCCACTGCCTGAAGCTTTATTGTGTTTTACTTGTAATCCCGTTTACAGCCACCAGGGGGGGTCTAGCGTAAAAGGGCTCCAGGAGAAATGTACTCATTGACTAGATCCTTTCTGTGTTCTGTTTATCTGTTTTTATATATTCATTTTTTTGGTAAAAACTTTTATAGACGAGATTGGAAGTAAATTCTGTGCCTGTTGCTTCCAAACTTTAGTCTGCTTTATCACGGATCCGCCTGGCTGTGATTGCCCCCCCCTCCCCCGCAGAGAATGTTCCAAGCCCTCTCGTGAATTAAATCTTGTGCAAAATACAAAAAAAATTGAAGCATTCCTGTTGCTACGGCGATTGTGTCACTTTTACCCTGATTTATACAGCCCGTGCTCGGGTTATTTATCCCTGGTATGTTTTCCTCGCTCCAGGTGGGATGCAAAGTCGCCGTCACTTTCTTCCTCTACTTCCTGGCCACCAATTACTACTGGATTCTGGTGGAAGGACTCTATCTGCACAGCCTCATATTCATGGCTTTTTTCTCCGACAAAAAGTATCTCTGGGGATTCACACTCTTTGGCTGGGGTAAGGATCCATTTACTCTTTATTAACCCCCTGCATGCCGACTTGGCTGTGTAATGCATATTGTGCGGAATAAATAGACCGTCTGATCTCCCTTTCAGCCTCTCTGATGAAGAATGTATATCAAGGTAATACATATATCAGCAAAAAAAAAAATAATTCTTCAATCATGTAAGCCGATGCTTTATGGCAATGATAATAAAGTCCCTTCCTCCATAGACTTCCATTAGTCAGAGAGTCCGGCTGGGTGATTAAGACTGAGACATTCTATTGTTTCCCAAAGGTAGTATGATAAGGAGTCGGGGGGTTTAGTAGATCGGGGATCAGATAACAGAGCGAGAATCGTACAAACGGCTGATATGCAGCTGCCTGAAAACTTAATATCATGGGGGCAAAAACTACAACTGGGGTAAAAAAAGAAAACAGCAGAATATTTCAGAAAACATATTTTTAGTCTGATATTATTGATCTCTTTTAACAGATTTATTATCTTTTATTATTTATCAGTAATATTTGGATATTGATACATTGTATATATTATATCGTTCATGTTGAGTTACACTGTTACAGGAACGACTTCTCTTCCCGTCTCCTTTTATTATCTCGCCCCGCACTCTGTACCGATACCCGGTAACGGTTTAATGAGTTACCGGCGGAAAGGAGCCTCGGTACGAAGCAGTAACCGCATTCATTAACCTTTTACCCAATAGACTTCCCGGCCCTTATCGTCTTACAGCGGATACCTGGCGCAGGCTCCTCTTTTGTACCAGACGTAATTAGAAAGTCTGTGAATGTCCGTGTTAATTGAGTTCAAAGGTTCAATACATTGCCCCGTACTTCCAAAAATAGCCAATAACTGTTTTAACTTTAAATGAAGCTGAATGCTATTAAGGAAGACGGAATCATTAGGAAAAGATAATAAAAGAACTCATGTCTGCTGGTGAGAGACCCGCGCACGTCAGAGCAACAGCCAATGAATGCAAACGTGTCTCCCAATAATCCATTGTCTGGCTGCCAGTGATGGGAGTGAATATTTATACTTTTTTATTGCGTGGCGTGGACACATGTACTAAACAAGTTTTCTTTTTAAGATATTAGAAATTTATTAATCCCCCATTTCTATTACTGATGATAAGTTTTTGGGGTACAAAAGTAAGGTGTTCAACTTAAAAAAAACAAAAACAAACAAAACACAACTATTGTTAATGATCTGCTTTTCTTCGGGGATTGCCATAAAGAGTCTCGTTCATTACTTGGAAAATTGTGTTAAAACACGTTAAAATAACCTATTTATTTACAAGAAACCAGAATTTTTGAAACCCGGGATTCCATTACCCCTTATTTACTTTAATCGCAGCCAGCATAGGGCGCGTTGTAACATGTTTGTATTTACAGAATTATTATATATACAGTGTGCAACCTATACACATTGTACAGCACTACTGAATATGATGGCGCTATATAAATCAACATCAATATGTGGAGAAACATTGGGGCAGATGCATATATGGTGCGCCTTGTGGGGGTAGAAACCCCCAAATACATCCTTGTTTGACACCGTGCTCCTTATGTTGGTAGTGATGCCATGGACTATGTCTCTGGGGTAATGTCGGGGAGATTTGTACCCCGTTTGGGTTTAGAATGTGCACCTCTAGGTGCATGAAACCAGAGAGACTCAGCAGTGCCACCCACTGGCTGTAGGTGGAAATGCATTTCATCTACTCCCTTTTATTTTGGATACCGGCCAGGTAGAGTGTAGGGTAGGTATAGGGTAGGGTAGGTATAGGGTAGGATAGGGTAGCGTAGGTAAAGGGAAGGGTAGGTATAGGGTAGGATAGGGTAGGGTAGGTATAGGGATAGGTAGCTAGGTAGGTATAGTAGGTGTAGCGACTTAGGGTAGTATAGGGTAGGGTAGGTATAGGGCCGACCTGCTTGACCCTCAGTGCTAGTATAAAGCGTGGATAGGTAGGTATGGTAGGTAGGTATAGGCTGTACGGGTAGGTTATAGGAGGCTAGGTAGGTAGGGTGTCTATTAGGCTACGGGGTTTAGGTAGGTAGGGCTTAGCGCGTAACGGCTATAGGGTAGGTATAGGGTAGGGTAGGTATAGGGTAGGGTAGGTATGATAAAAGCCCTGCTGAGTATGAGCAAGGTTTCCATGGAAGGAAAAAGATTTTTTAAAAACCTCAGTTGTAACAAGAAAATACTTTCCAAAAATACTCCTGAAAACAATAAAACCATACATTTCTATATGGATAATGCATTGAGTATTATTCTTAATGTCCACGAGCAGCCTGTGTACTAAAGGGTTAAGTCACAAAATAAATATGTTTGGCTTAAGAACATTTTTAAATGCTGTTTGCCGAGGCCGTACCGGCTTCATGTCTTAGCCGTTACACTGTATGTAGAAGGCTTTGGCATGAAACGGGTTAACTCTGACAGTCTCTGTGTAATGGGAACCTCAGTCTTGTCTCGATGTCTCGATTGCCTTATTGCTGATTACCCCGGCAGTCACTTCACAGCCCCAGCGCTTCCCATTAAATAAAAACATCGCTTCGAGAATCCCCGGCTTTCTTAACTTCGAGAGAATGAAGAGGAAATGGAAGAAGGATGAAGAATTCGTTTGAGAAAATTATACACGAGCGATGACATCAGAACAATAGAACGGAATATTCAATACAGTAATATAACCCCCAGCACTGTATACAATAATATAACCCCCCAGCGCTGTATACAGTAAGCGCGATAAACCCCCAGCACTGTAATACAATAAGTATAACCCCCAGCGCTGATACAAAGATAATGATACCCCAAGCACTGTAATTACAGTCAACAATTATACCCCAGACCGCGTATACCAGTAATATACCACCCAGCGCTGTATACAGTAATATAACCCCAGCAACTGTATAACATATATATAACCCCCAGCGCGTGTATACAGTAATATAACCCCAGCCTGAAATATACAGTAACATAAACCCCAGCGCTGACTATACACGTATTAACCCCCAGCGTTGTAATACAGTCATATACACCCCCAGTGCTGTATTACAGATAACTAACCCCCAGCGCCCTGTATCATAAATACCCCCGCTGATATTACGTAATATACCCACAGCGCTGTATACGTAATATGACCCCCGCCGCCTGTATACAAGTAATCAACCCCAGCGAGCTTAGTATATAACCAGGCAGATATACCAAAGTAACTTTAACCCCCAGACGCTAATGAGTACATTTGCTATATACAGTACTATACCCACAGCGCTGAGATATACAGTATGTAAACCCCAGCGCTGACTATCAGTAATATCACACACCCAGGCTGAACCTTATACAAAGGTAACTTGAACCACCAATGTACATCCGTAAATTAATACTAACCCACCGCACCCAGCGCTGTATACAATAATATAACCCCCAGCGCTGTATACAGTAATATAACCCCCAGCGCTGTATACAGTAATATCGGTCAGTGTTGACCAAAACCTGGTTTTATCTTATTTTTTCTCAATAAACGCCCTTTAGCTGCAGTCCTGGAGCCGCCGTTGCTGTCAGTCATGTGATATTTTGGGTGATTTTCCCGGCTCAAACACCGCACTGAGCTGTTGCTTTACGGCGATGCTGATGAGTTAGTGAATAGTACATCTCCTCTGTTCAGTGGATGTTTTGTAGTAAAAGCTCAGGGGGGGAGTTGGATTTTCCGCGCATGGCGTTATAGAGCCTGCATTGTACACACTGTGTGTGACTTCAGATTGCACAGCGCATACAATGTGGATGCTATATCAGTCAATGGCGTCACGGCTGCTACAAACCTGGGCAGTGAGTCCCGAATACATTTTTTTTATTAAATATATTATTATATATATATATATATTTCATATTTATTTTTGTATATTTTTTATATTTATATAATATTCACCAAAAGAAAACCTATAGCAGTGGATAACCACCTGTGTTGCCCCTCTCTCCTCTCTCTTCTAAAGTCATATCAGCCAGGAATTTTTTTCCCTAGGTTTTTAAAGAGTTTTTTTTAATGCAAGCAGGAATGTATGGATCAACACCCCCCCCCCCCATTGAAAAGAGTTAAATGTGGAAAATAAAAAGGTTTGCAGGCATGTGATTTAGTATTATTGCATCTGTCACTTTGGAACGGTTTGACAGCGATGATGAAATGATCGCCGCGATCGAGCGCTCAATTTGTTTTTCCCCAGCCACTCTGCCGTTCCTGTGAATGATGTCAGGAGCAGGAGTGACAGGGAAAAAGGATGGAGCAAACATGGCCTCTCGCACCGCATGGGGGCTCCCTGCCACCGTCCATCTGACTCGCAGTGGCTGGCTCGCCATTTTTTTGTTTTTTTCCTTTATACATAATATTTGGTGATAACCTTCTATTAATAAGATATATTAATAGATTCATTAAGATTAATAAAACTTATTTTGATTATTGATCAGTTTGGGTTGCCCTTGATTGAACATTTAGGGAATTAAATCTTGGATTACTGCCCCGCTGCAAATTGTGTGCACGAGCTTGCAATTTCAGATTGTATTTCATATAATTTTTTTTCAAAAACTAAACTTTTTTTTAGTGTGTGCCAAAATGCAAATCCTTAAAATCATGGCTCACCCTCACACGGATACGCGATCTTCCTGTCTACACTTTGAATTGCAGTGGCTGGCTCGCCAATGTTTTTTGTGATAATCTTGGGAAAGATATAGTTTATAACCTTTCTTTTCTTTTTTTTTTCTTTTTTTTTACAAATATCTCTTTATTAAGAAAAGTTTAGTTTTGAGTTTTACTGAAATAAATGAATAAAAATACGTTTTTAAAAAACCATAAAAAAATGAAGAAACAAAGACAAAGCTATACAAAACAAAACAAACTGTACAGAACAAAATCATACCTTTTATATTTTGTTCTATCCCAGGGCTGCCTGCTGTATTCGTGACCATATGGGCCAGGGAAAGGGCAACAGTTGCGGATACGGAGTAAGTAGCAT
>VKOC01008332.1:0-11492 GCA_009364415.1 Spea multiplicata | reverse complement strand
GGTGTTATGCTGAATGTAAGTGTGTGAGAGTGATGGGTGTTATGCTGAATGTAAGCATGTGAGAGTGATGGGTGTTATGCTGAATGTTTGTGAATGAGGGTTTCAGATAGCATGGATGTGTAAGTGTTGGGGGATAGCTTGGCATAGGGAGTCCGTAATCACATTCCTTTCATGCCCAGATTCCAGCATGTAGTGGCTGCCTAGGCATGATAGGAGTGTGATTGCTGTTATAAATGGTCCAACTTCAGTGTGTTAACACTTTTATTGGACAGAATAATTCAATGACAGTATTAATATATATATAATTGCAAACAGCAATCACACTCCTATCATGCTAAGTCAGCCAGCACATGCTAGAACCTGGGCATGATAGGATTGTGATTGTTGTTGTATATATGTGTATATATATATTGTTAATATGTTAATATTGTTGTTGATTTTTTTGTCTAATTTTGGTGTTACTTTTAATAAAGTATTTTAAAGTTTTTTTTTGTTTTTTTTTCAGTTTTGGCCAAGTGAATGCTGAATTTTTAGTTTTAGTCCAGAATTTTCATTTCGGTGCATCCCTACTATATACTAGGCCAGTCACTAAAGTGGTAAGCCTACACCACATCAATGTTTGGCTTAGTATATAGTGATAGGGGTTGTCAGTGTCTGGCTCAATGTATAGGCACACGGTGGTACCGCGTAATCCCTAAGCATATAATGATAACAAATATGCTGAACCCCTGTCAATGTTTGCCTAACCATAGAAACTATGCAGTTTTAAAGTGTGTGTGTGTGGGGGGGTGCCACATACAGGGTCTGCCACAGGTGCCAAATACTCTAGGTACCCCCCTGCATCATGCGGCTGTCAGACCCAACGGCCATGCCTCAGTTCCTCTTCCCACGTCTTAAAAGGGGTGTGATGAAGAGCTGAGGCATGCGGTGCGTGCACGCCGGCCACGTTAATTTCATTAGGCGCTGGTGTAGTGACTGCCGCAGGACGGCCGCTTTCAATGACGCTCGCAGCCGCTTTGATGGTGCAATGGGCCAGTTGACTAGACTTGCCCCCCAGGCCTTAGGCTCCCAGCCCTCCCCTGGATGTATCCTGGTGCCCTGTGTTCTTCAGGTAAGCGACGCGCAGCTGCAGTAGCTCGTCTGTTTAATTTGACCACACGGGTCAGCTTTCATCCCCCAGGTGGAATCAATGAGCCTTGGCCGCCCATGATTCTGTCACCGGTTCACTTCTTTTACTTCCATGAGCCGCTTTTCATCAATGTTTAAAAAGTTTAGGACAGGGAATTTCGGATACCTACAATTTTTTCCCTGTCCTCCACTCCACGAATCATACTTCTACATTTTGTATGGCTCTTTTATCTGTATAATTGAAAATGTGAATTGGCTTCCATTCTTACTTGTGACATGGGGTTGGGTGGAATTGGATGTTGCACATGTTTTTAAGAAGCAATATTAAATTCTACAGTTTACAAGGAGAGAAATTCTGGATTTAGTTTCTGCATTTTCCAAGTTAAAAATGTTGTCCACCTGTCTCTTGTGGAAATCATAGGACTCTTACAACTTGGGCTTGGTGCCTAAAATTTAATTATGGCCAGTTGACATTGATAGCATATCAAATTCCTTTTTCTGGTAAATAAAGTTTAATCATTAAAAGAGGTAAGGACATATTTCTTTAAGTTTCTGAGAAAAACTGTTGCTAAAGTGATTAAAATGTAGCATAATGATTAATGTATATAATGGATCCATAATTATAAAAAAGTAAAAGTTTTTTCACATCACTAGATGTAAGGTCAAATATTCCCTTCCTCTGTTTGTGCCTTTGTGTAATCATCATCCCCCCTCTGCTAAAACAACTAATGCAAGGTTTACGCTGCCAGTATTTTGTTTGTATTTTAGCTATATCTTTTCATGAAAGACCAGACTATCGATATCTAAAACACCAAGAGTAACCAACTATTTCCTTCTGTTTCCTTGTATCACTGGTCTTTCCCGTACCTGGGAACTAACCGTGTTTGACCGGGAGATTGCCAGGTGAGCCCTGCTCCTCCGGTTCTCTGGGTCAAGACCCGCTCCCAGCCAATTTTTTTCTTTTAAATGGGCGTGTTTCCCGTTGCCGTCAGCGGGAACGCCCCCAATGTCAGCAGGAACTCCCCCGATGCCTAAAAGGGCTGGATAAGTTTTATGACTGGTGTATATAAAAGAAGAAAAACTCAGTTGCTCACTGATAAAAAATATTTAGTGAATAAGCTATAATACCCCAAGGCCATATTCTTTTGGATGCTGGTAAATAAGACATTTTAAAATTAGCCATAGGGCATTAAGTATTAATGATAAAAAAAGTATTAATGTTAAAAAAATTAACCTACACCTTCCCGAGTAAAACCACTTATTAGCATTTCACCCAGATACCAATTCAGTTTCCTTGTTTGATTGTCAATGTCAGAAGACTTAATAGCCCCGAAGTTCTGCACTACGATATATTTTTTTTTATGTTATATGTATTGAGTAGAACGATGAGTTGTATTTTGAGAAGAAACACGTTGCAAATGGTTATTTTAATTTAACCCCTTAATGACAAAGCCCATACATATACGGGCTCAAAATGCATTGTTTTCAATGGGTTTAGGGACCACTCATTGTCCTTAAGGGGTTAACAATTGTATTTTGTCGAATAGACATATTGCTCCATTGCGTATTCAAATTTCAAAAATAAAATTTTTAAACCAATTGCAGAGGTACTTGTTGTGGTCATCCAGTAAATTGTAAAGTGTTTTTTTTTCCCTCTGGAAGTGATGTTCATTTTTTTTTTATCTACGGCATCTGTGGGTTTGTCAATCGGGTCACTGTTTTTATAGTGTTTATAGTAAGCCAGATGGAAATAAGTTTAGCAAAGCCAAGTTCTCATTGATGACAAATCCTTCTTGACAGTCTGGTGAGAGCAGAACATCTGCATTCACTGTTGGTATATTCAATTGTATAGATCTCACAGATCAGTGAAAATCCGTGTGATGCAAGGTGGCCTAACTTTTGACAGGGCTTATTCAATAAGAGTAGCTGATTAACTTCATAAATGTAATTCATATTTTCCTATTTAATTATGATTAATTATGAAAAAAAACATTTTTCATAGCTTGTATCAAGTTTCAGATGGTGTACTCTCGTGCTTTACAGTACGTAGGTACGATAACAGGCTTAGAGACCAAATTGAGACGTTCCCATTCTTATCCAGTTTTTGTCCCCTTTTAAGGGACACCTACCTACTTAAGACAAAGTGATTACTTACCTCACTTTGCATGTGTCCTACCCTGAAAGGCATATATACCTTTGCGTATCTGTGTAGTGTAGCTATTAAAAAGTAGAATTTCTTTCATGTCGATACACCACATGAATCTTTTCTCAATGTTTTCTTACTTGCCTTTACAGTCTTTAAAGCCATCGAACCATGCAACTATCCAGAGTATTGTACGTGCGGTGGGTGTGGTGCCTGGGATTCCTGAGCCCTGCTGTGTTCCAGAAAAGATGTCTTCTCTCAGTATTCTCTTTTTCGATGAAAACAAGAACGTTGTTCTGAAGGTGTACCCCAACATGACAGTGGATTCTTGTGCCTGCAGATAACAATTCATGCAACTTAACAGAAGATTGCCATATTTGCACTTTCAATATACTGTGTTAAAAGTACTTCTGGGGAAAAAAACTATTACAATTATGTAAATCACCAGTGCTCATTATGGATCTACGCTACTAGCCAAAAATAAACTTGGATCTGTTACAACGGCTTTATACTCTACAAGAAAATTTGCTCCTAAATAAATATTCTTCAGTGGTTATTTTTCTTCTTCGAGAAAACTTCCAAAAACATGACTATTTTTGTACTGGAGACAACGTTAAATAAAGATGCCATCACCTGTCCTGTGCCTTCTGAATTTTGCCGATGACTTGGCAATTAATCTATCTATTCTAATCTTTTTCATATACCAGTAAATGCAGATGCATTTCCATTGCTTTGCCTTAATAATAGTTGTAAATATCTGTTACAGATATTTTAATTTAAGTGTTGGAGCCTGTAGGTTACATGTGGAAGAACAAGTGATATCATCACCTACTGCCAAGTGGCTCTAATTTTATTCATAAAATATACAATTGTATGTTTTAGTCACAGTCTCATGGTTATTCCTTACGAGATACCTATAGTCTTCAAGGACTTCTGGAGTATTAGGCCTCACAGGATATTAAGGTATATGCAACGTTGCATTAAACTATATCAGGAACATGACAGAAAGAAAAATGGTTTTTTTTGGCTAGCACTTTTTTCAGGGACTGCTGTATATAAGTGTTATAACAGCAGTAAATATGTTTTCTTTTAAATATTAAAAACATCTTTGTCATTATGAAAACACTCAAAAAGCTGTCATGTTGCCTGCTCATTTTTCATATTGGACAAACTTTAAAGATTTATATGTGGAAAATACATTCTATACATTTTATTTATAGGAAAAAGGTGAAGTATTATATATAAAAACAATCATAATCTACAAAGTATGTATTTATCGTCCTATGAAACTTAAGAAAACCTGGAAAGACTTTGCTGTATTTTAATCAAGTTAATAACTGTCCTCTGCATTAAATTAGTTAAATTACTAATTTACTTCCTATTGCTTTCAAGAAGTGTTCCTAGTCATTGGTTGATCAACAAAAGTATTTTTTTTTCTTTTTGTCTGTTGAAAATTAGAATTGCATTTTTAATTGTAAAGTGTGTGGATCAATTACATCTACAATTGTGAAACTGGATTATGTTTTTGAAAATGATTAATTTTACTCTCTGTTAAAATACATTTGATTGACTTATGATGCTTGTAGTCTGTGCTTGCATACAATGCTATGGGAGACATTTAATGCTTTGTCAATATAATGATTTTGCGGATTTTTTTAAAATATGTGTTTGTTGTCGCCAGGCATTGACAGATTGGATGTGGGATCCAGTTCAGTAACTTTCTATTATGATATTAAACGATATGCCTGTACTCAAAAAGGTGCACCTTAAGAAAATCAAATATATAGTGAATACTTGCTGACTGTCTTGATTTGGATAAGGCAGTCCTGATGTGGGCAAGGCATAGATCCAGCTGTTTGTGAACACTAGTGACAGGTTGTGGACGGGCATAATGTAGATGTGGCATGACATTAAGATTTCAAGCATTATTTCCTCATGGAACTATGGATCATATTAAAGTTCCAAAAAGATTGGATGTTAGCACACCAGTGCTATATAAAAACATCATAGAAATTGACAGATATAAGGAGGAGAAACTCCTTTTATTGTCTCACTCTAAGGCATACCTTGGGAGGTAGCACTACTGCAGTGCATGCTTTAAGGATATTTAAGGACCTTGTTGGAAACCAAAAACCTATAAAAGGGAGTCCCTAAGTAAATACTTTGTATGTTTTGAGGCCAAAACAGAGAAAGAAATGGTCAGGAGGGAGTGAAAGATAGGGTTGTGAAATATATTGGATTTATTGGCCATATCAGCTATTTTTTCCAGGACACATTTCACATGTTTCCATGTACATGACCATTACATGTCCTGGAAAAATAGCCAATATAGCAATATCATATACAAGGTCCTACGTTATCCAGTTTTAGCCTACTACAAACGGGCTTAGTGAATCCAGGCATAGGCTGTTCACTGTTTCCCCTCTAAATGCTTTATGCATGCTGGGAGGAACAAATCAACCTATATTTTGGTTGTAGGGAAAGATACTCATGTACTTTAACTATACATTTTCCAAGTTACCTGTAAAAGAATTCAGCTCTCAACCAGGTGTTATCCTAGTGAAAATGACCACTGGCTGGTGTTCATAAGCTATTTTCTACCAGGCTCCCAAAAGTAGCATAGTAACACACAGAAGTAGGGTTTGCCTAGGGTATGTGTGTGTGTGCTTAAGCAGTTGCTGATTGTTGTTTCACATGGTTCACATAAGACTTTCAGTGGCACAATTATGGATCAATAAACCAATAAAATAAACTATGTATGTGATGTATTCTTCATATTAGTTTTTGTACCCAGTTATTTGTATATACTTTGAAAGTGATTAAATATTACATTACTAATAAGTGGGTGATGCTAAATACCAGTCTCTCGGCCTATAGATCAAGGGACTACCCAGGTAATCAGAAATCAGCTGTCATTCCCAAGTATGCCTGGCTATTAAACAGACGTTAGAACCATTGAAATTCTTGATATAGCTGCTGTGGTTGGTGTACAGAAATTATGTAATGCAAAAATGTATTTATTACTTATAATAATCTGCAGACACCATTTCATGTGTTTATTAAGTATACTAAGATGTGAAATGTAGGATGGGAGGTGGGATATCCGTTTTAATAATAAGGTACCACTGGTATGCCGAGGGCTTGCATTTTGTGGCACATGTATTTTCTAAAAAATAGGGTTTGCAAGGATACATAATTTATTAGCTAACAAATTTTATTTTTTTTAGGAAAGAAACAATACAGCAAAGATAATATAGCTGCATGTATATGTTTCAGTTCAGTTTTGTTGTTACTAATAAATCTCAGCAAGATTGATTTCGTATGATTATAATAATTTATGATCGACCTTACAGTTTTCCTGGCTTACCAATAAAATACCAGCTTGTTGTCATGGGGAATGACTCATTCTGAAGCCAATGCCATAATGAAAAAATGCCTAATAATCTCCAGGATACCTGTAAGGGTAAGACTTATTCACATTCCTTTTTAGCCCTGAGAGAGATTCAAATAATAATATTCTACAGGTGTGGATGGAACGACCAGCTGTAACACACAATCTAAGGATATGCTTATTTTTGCAAACATAAATGATAATATTGATTTATTATAGTATACTTTAAAATTGAGATAAAAATAATGAGTCATTGACTCTATTTGGGTAAGGGATTAATGCATACTGCATATTTAATTAATTAATTAATTAACTTGTTTTGAGTCTTTACCTTTTAGGTAGGCATAATTTTATTTTAAAATATTAACATTACGTGCTGTTCTGGAGCCATATTTCGTTAGTGTATTAGGGTTATGTTGCAGAGTGTCTAGTTTTTAACAAGAAAATAATTACATTTCTCTAATGTAATTAGATCATAACTTGGACACTCAGACCTGGAAAAATTAATGGAATGGATCTTACTTTTAATTACCATATGTTAGTGTCCAATATTTGAGTTATGGCCATATGGCACCCATATTGCACCTACCTCATTAATACAGGCCTTGTAGCTGACGTGGAAGAAAGAAGAAACCTTTTTCTTTAATGTTCACGTCTGACACTTTGTTTCTGACAGGTGCCTCTTTAACATTTCACTGTTAATCAAATGTGTCTCCTCTTCCCTTTACATATAGTACCAGGAAAGTCAGTGTTAGGACGATGGTGAGGGAGATAGGCTTTTCATGTTCAGTTATAGAAAACTAAGTGGGGACGGTAGAACTAAACACCACTCATCTCACCTGGAAGGAGGCCTAGTATTCATTGGCATATACAATGCTCAATATCTTGAGGTCCAACAACATGGGTGCAAGTTAGTGAATACATTGTTATATTAAAATAAGTTTATGTTAATGTTAACTAATTTAAAGATTCCCTATAGCCAAGACATACTTATTTTTAGCACTGTGAAAACCAAAGGTATTCATTTACCATGTAAGCCTTCATCACAGAGGCACTGAGGTTTTCTCTTGTTGTTTTTATCCAAGAAATAGTTGTATTTTTTGCCAGGTTAATATAGAACATCAGAACAAATAATGATAAACAATAAGAAATACGTTTCTGTTAGTAAATTAAGCTTAATAAATGCTGTATGCACTCTCATAAGAAATACAGTTTCCTTCTCCTAAGGGAATACTTTATGTCCTTAAAAAAAAAGTATAGCGCCAATATCATAAGTTCTTATCAGTATGCATTGGAAAATGGGTTAATTCATCTTGGTTTTGTAGCAGATTAAGTAGATTGGCCAAGGTACAACATGTTACAAATGTCTATTTGTTTTTGTGTGATTTGTTTGGTGGGTAAAATGAACAACAAGCAGAGATCCAGTTGATAGTATTAGCCTCTTAGTTTATAAACTGAAACTGTTGTGGAAGAGTGAGTCATAAGAAGATGTACTGTGATGTACTGAAAAAGAGGAATAAATCACAGGTGTGTAGGAAGCAAACGTAAGCCTATTGGCTGCAATTTCACCAAGTGGGCACCTTACACTCTAGTAGCATGAAGTCATTTGCCCAATTTGCCAGATGGCCAGTACGGGGAGCTTGTAGCAATAATGCCTCAACCTTCTGACAGTGTAGGTGTAAAATAGGTAACAGGCACTATTAATAGAGTTAATGCTCTAAAGTACTTTGAGCATTGGTAGAAGTAACTGTTTCATACAAGGAGAACATGAAGATAAGGTTCTGACTGCATCAGGATGCCTCTGTTAAAGCACTGGACGATGGGAGTGCAAAAGTGTCTTTTTTGGCATACCCACTGATTAGCAAGGGGACGAGAAACCAGGCTTGTCCAGCCAATGAAAATTAATAATAATATGTGCTCTGCTTTTTCCCCATTGGCTACCGAGTGTTTGTTGATATATTTCAACCTATCCCTATGTAGACCCACAGGTCCTTTGTATTTTGTTTTCATAGGAATCATGCACCATACTATAACAGAAACAGAAAAACAAAAAAAGAGAAAAATCTAATATTGAAAATTCCAGTCAGAGCATATGTTATTTTTTTCCAAGACGACAACATTGTGAGCCTTATTTTACACTTACTATGTGTAAGGAAAAACTTTCATGCTGTTATTATTTCCTATACATATACACACTTTAGGGCTGCATGCAACCTGAGTGCTAAATATGATGCTAACAGTGACGTGTTCTATCGCATCTTTGAATATTAGCATAAAAAAAATGCTGGCAATGTTACTAATGTTTAATACTTAGCTCAATTTGTTCTCTAAATATATAGACACTTTAATATGATTGCATGCAAATGTTAAAAAGTCCATATGCCTCATAAAAAAAGGCCATATGCCTCATCGACATGCCACAGCTAGGGCCGGCTTTTTTTAAAGCCGAGAAGAGAGGGGGGCGCCGAGTGGTTTTATCTTACCAAGTTATCAGTACCCGCTCAGCGCCCCTCTCTCCTCTGCGAGCCCTCTAGTTCGGTCTCGGTGCCGGCCGCTGCCCGCCCCCGCGCCCCGGCGCGGCGCCCCGGCCGCTGCCGCTTGTAATGTTGAGCCGGAAGATGACTCATTTCCGCGCTCAGCATACAATCCGGTAGGCACCGAGGCGGACAGGAACTTGCCACAGGACTGCTGAAAGGTTAAAGTAACGGGGGGTAATAATGCGGGCGCAGGGAAGAGAAGGGTAATAATGCAGGGCGGCAGGGAGAGAAGGAAGATAATGTGGTGCATTTAAACTTCGTCCCAGGCGGCATTTTGTCTTGGGCCGGCCCTGGCCACAGCTTTCAATGGGACAGTTGGATAGATCTTATGAACTAATGTAGAACGCTTGGGTATGATGTCATATTCCAGAGCTCTTCACAGCTCAGTAAGTGACCCGTATGAATATGTTACTATAAGGCAGAATATGGTTTGGCTAAAGAGTACAGTATATAGTGGTTGAACCCTTTCATGTGTCAAGCTGTGCATATTTTTGTAGTTAATTTCTGTATATTAATATAGTTTTCCTTTACCTAGAGGAAACAAAACATATTTTGTGAAGTGAATACAATCAAACGTATGCCCTATTCAAAATACTTATATATGATGATTAATTTAACATGGCTGTTCTCTCTTAATTACCATAAAACCTTCAATATTTTTTCACTGCAATAGAGGTATAATTTAATGATTATATGAACTCCCTCACAATGAGGGGGAAAACCATGTACATACATGAATTGAATTATTTCATTTAATACTTAATTATTTTAGCTTTTAATATCTGTATATACTATTTAACCATATATTACATGCTCACTTTAGTTGTAACAATTATTTTATTTAATATGTAAGTATACAATTATGTTGGATTTTTGTGACTATTTGTTTTTAATGTTTAAAAAACCTACTTAAATTGTAACTGTTTGAAGAAGGAAAACAATGTAAGGTCCTCATTTTCCAATGAAAGTCTTTTTGAAATCTATTTCTCTGTGTGTTCTTTTGTTTTCTATTGTTTGTAAAAAAAAAAAGAATATTCTTTAAACGTTGAATGTTAGATGAAAAATGATGTGTATGCAATAAGCATTTCAGAAAAAATAATATATTTATATATGGAAAGAAACACTTAAAAGCCTTTCATTTATTGGTTCATCGAGATGTTTACAGTAAATTACAAAAGGAACATTTTGGTTAAACAAACTAAAACGATATTTAAAAGACATTAAAGGTATTTATTTACAAATGCATTATAATAATGTATGCATATTTCACAGGTTTGCAAGTACATGAAGGGAATAGTGTACATGAAAGGAAGAATTGGGAAGCTAAAATCACAAATGCATAATTCAAGTCAGTAGTAATAAAAATCAATGCATTAATGTAATTTGTAAATTTGACTTTGTTTAGAATGTTTATCGGAAGAAGGGACCACTGAGGATTTTAACTGTAGGAACAGTGGTTCACTTCTTCATGACCAATACAACAATATGCATTTGTATTCAATTTAGAATGCTTATCTTCTTCACATCCAGTGACGTACCAAGTCATGCCTAAGTGGACTCATTGGTTGTATGCAAAAAAATGCCCCCACGTCGCCACAATCGTGGTGATCACGAGGGGAGTACTGCCGCTGTCTGCACCTAGTGTCTGGGCATATCAGCAACCCCCCCCTCGAGCCTTTGATCGTAAACCGGCGATCGCGTTCCCTGCTGCCACAGGCAGATTCAAGTAAAGGGGGCTGTGTGTTGCTTGGGTCCCCACCACTGCCACAATATTCCCTCCATGAGAGTGGCAGTGCAGCACTAACTCCTTCAATGCTGCAGTTGCTGCATTTTATCGGTTAATAGTTAATACCCATTTTGTACGGGCAGGGCCGGCCTTTGGGGTGTGCGACCTGTGCGACTGCACAAATCAGGGCGCCACACTCCAGGGGCGCCGCAACGGCCGCCGTGGGGTCCACCGCCGCCGCGGCGCCCCAACTTGCGGCACCCAGCACCCCTCCTGAGACGGACAGTAATGTCCGCTGCTGGAGGAGCAGGCTCGCAAGGGAGCGGTATCGGAGGTCTTCAAGGGAGCCGGAGGTCTGTTAAAGACCTCCGATACCGCTCCCTTGTGATCCGCGCGGCAACAGCTGCTGTGCGCCGGGGTCTGTTGTCAGATCCCGGCGCACAGCACTGAAGCCGCGCCCACCGCTGTCCGTGCCCTCTGACCCGGAAGAAGACAGAAGAACTGAAGAAGAGGAAAAGAAGCTGAAAGAAGAAAGGAAAGGTAGGAAAGCATTAAATGAGAGTGGAT
>VKOC01008331.1:0-33189 GCA_009364415.1 Spea multiplicata | reverse complement strand
TTACCCACCATAACTTAAGTAATTGTATATATATGTGTACATATATATATATGTCCATGATGTATACTCTTATCTTCAAAACAATTACATGGATTCACAAACAAAAAGCAGAACAATACGTACCATACACTCATCCAGTTGTCTCTGCAAGCCTTCAGAATCCTCAGATTTAGTGTGTCGGTTAAGAACAAAGTCTTTTGCGTCTTTCAGCCATTTTTCAACAGATTTTGAATCAGTCTAATAAGACAAACATGTCAAAGATTAATTTGCAACAGATTATCGCACCACACCTCAAAAGGAATCAGCCATCATATAGACTTGATTGCATTCAATGGCAGGGTGGTCCCTTTAAATTTACATGTGGTCCCATATGCATTTGCCTATTTCCCTGTGATCCAGCTAATTGGCTTGCAGGGAATGTGTTCTGCCAAAAAGAACTCCTGCTCCCTGTGCCCTGTGATGACTGGTAGCCTTCCCTGCATTACAACAATGTTTCAATCAGTTGTAGCCATCGCAGAGACGAAGATCATTCATATTCCACATATGAGATACATGGTTGGCTCTGAGGGTCCACTTTGCGAACTTATCGCATACGTTAAAGGTGCTATTCAACAAGGACATTAATTGCATTTGACATTAATTCACTGGACATTAGGTAGTACTTTAAGCGGTTAGGCACTAGTGGATCTATGATTTTTTCATTCCCTCGAAGGTTTCCGAACATATTTTCGTTTCTATGGCAACAACCTACCAGCACGTTCTTTTCCTTTGCATGAACTTGGTTGTACTAGGAATTGTTTTTCTAATGATGTGTTTAGTTACAAAAGTGTTACTTTCAGCATAATAGGTGGAACAGCACCTTTAACTGAATTCTTAAAATGGTGAAAACAGCTTGGAACTTGTAATGACTTTTTTTTCTTTTCTTATATCAAGAGACATTATTACAACGCAAGACGGCCAGACATGTTTTGATCTACAAAGAAGGACCATCTCTAAAAAAAATCTCACAATCTGTAACTACAGAGGAAACAGAAAAAAATTACAATCCTGCCAAATATCCTTTTGATATGACCAATTAATCTAAATTATCAGTGTTGGTGCACATAAAAAAGGAGAGTGAAAGCAATTGCTTCATGTCTTCACGTACAAAGACTGTCAGGAGGAGATGTAGAATAAATTAAAATAATAAAGGAAGAAAAAAATTAATGGACATCATGGTTTTTTTTGTTTTTTTTTTTACTTGACCTTAATATAAATGGAACATCAGAGAACAACGTTACTCCCGGTTTTAAATGTCAGAAGAACCAATTCTGTTTGATTTCCCACAAAGAAAAATAAAAGAAAAAAGGCACCAAAAAGGAACGTATAATGAAGCAAGTAAGGGAAAAAAGAGAGATATAGGCGGCCAAAGAACCTGACCGGCTGGAGCCAACATGACAGAAATGGATTGGAGTGTGGCATTTATCCGACAGCAAAAAGCAATAGGTATTAAGTCTCAGGCTGTTTTAAATATCACACCAATAATATGCATATAAATGAGGAGGTGGTACAAACAAGTTTGCCTGTCATTTTCTATTCTCTACCAATGTAGAAACGAAAGGTTAGAGCACATAAATCAATTTCCCCCTGCTTCACCTAGGACTTAGTTGTCTAACTTAGATGCTCTTGTCTGGTTCCTGCGATACCTGTAAAGACCATTTTATAAGCTCTGTCTCAACATTAATTTAATTGTTTACACTCTATAGACACCCTATTACACACTCAAGCTTCTTACTTATTCCAGACACTTGGCAGGATTAGCTGAGGCAGGTGCACGGCACTGATGCACTCAGCTGAGTCACATTGTGTGATGGCAGCTTGCATCAGAAGTGATTATGTGAGTGTGTATGTTATCGTACAGCGTTTGTGTGTATTACTGCATGGTGTTTGAGTGAGCGTGTGTAAGAGTATTGTTAGAGTAAATGTGTGTTATTGTATGGTGTTAGAGTGACTGTGTTTGTGTATAATTTTAGAGTGTGTGTTACTAGATGATGTAAGCACATGATGATGGTGTGCGGAGTTAGAGTGGGAGTGCGTTAATAAATTGTGTGTGTGTACTTGCACAGTATTGGAGTGAGTATGTGTAAGTGTATTGTGTTAGACTGAGTGTGTTAGTGCATGGTGTTAGCGTGAGTGTGTTAGAGTGTTAGAGAATGTTAGTGTGTGAATGTTAGTGTGTTTATGTTTAGTTAATTAACATTAAAACAAACACCACTACATGTATGTTAAAAACCTAAGGATGCAAAACCTGACCGTTTGTGTCTCATAAACCTCTAATGTGAACGATGTAACAGAGATGGGTCTAGCATCCTATTCTTTTGTATTTTTGCTGTACTTCTATGAATAAATCTAATTCACAGACCCCATTAATTTATATCTAGATTATGGAACTGCTTCCTTTTGAAGTAAACTCTTTGAAGATTCTCCTCGCTACTTACTTCCTGCTTGAAATGTCTTGTACTTATAAAAAAAATATATAATATAAACCGCATCTTAAAAGTGCACTTTACGGTGGGTTTTAATAATAACCCTTGAATCCCAGATATTTACTGCTATTTTCTTTGAAATTACACTCCCTACACTTGTTGAGATGGCCAAAGTTGCTAAAACTATGGTCCTACTCCCCTACAAGACAGCCCGAGCAGATGTGTTTTTAGCATGAGCAATAATAAACTGTTTTATTATTCGTTGTAAATTGGTAGATCACAGTACAGCATTTAAGAGTAGCTCAAGAATATAATTTCAATCCCTTGTCTTCTGGAAAAAATGTTTTACAGAAATGTAAACATTTCTAGACCTTTTAGTGAAATGTAAGCAAAAATGGCAAAATTGTAATACTTTACAATTACATATGACCATCAAAACACTTATTTTTTTATTGTTTTAAGATTTCATTGCACGAAAATGATGAAATGCACATATGGCAAGGGTCCACTTTGAAGGTAACTATTATTAATAATGAATAGCCACTTATTCTAATAATAAGAGACGAGTGCAGCAAGATATTAAGGAGACAATAGGTAATTGCTGTTTATAAGGCCTACAAGATGGAACCTGGGACATATTTTAATCGATTTTCCTTACCTCAAAGGTTTTCAGATTCGACAAAATGTCCTCAAGAGTGAAGAGACGCTCTGAGAGGTCCTCTTTTAGCTTGGCCCAACGGTTCCCTAAATCATTGCACTCTTTCACACATGCCTTTGATGTGTCTTCTGATGCTCGTTTCTCCAGACTTTTGGCTTCAACATACAGTTTATCTAATATAGGTTTCTGATCATCTGTTGTCTGTGAAAGAACCTGAAAGGGGAGAAAACGTTATGTACTGACAACCTGAAGATGCCAATAGAATGGCTCTAATTATGAAAGAAGTAAAGATTCAGTTGAAGGTTAATGCCCAGAGTGGCAGCAGTGAAGTTTTCACAGCACAGAAGTTCTGCAGAGGACACACAGGAGGTGCACATACAGAATGCCATGAACCCTTCACAATTTGTTGCCCTGTTGTCACTGAAATGATCAAACGAACTAAGCAACAAATATCTGACAAGTCACGCTTAAGGAGTTAACTATCTCATTTATTGCATATCTTTGTACTGAACATGGCCAGGTTTGACAGGTTCGCCTGTGGTTTGATCTTGATGATCAGGGCAGGACCCACTATAAAGGCCAGCTAGGCAACTGCTTAGGGTGCCACAAAAGATGTTCTCCTACAAGGAGATCACCCATAAATTGCTAGTCGGATTCCTCCAGAAGTGAATCTAATATAGATAATTAGCGCTACGTATAGCATTGGTCAGTAGCTCTCTCTATATATATAACTACCCTACTGCAGAGCACCTGGCCATGTAACTACTGCTTTACATGACACGTTTGCAATGGTTAACATATAATGTACCCAATGCACTGCTTCAGCTCTTTAATACATATGGGAGGCTATTCAGTGGTCATTTCCTTAAAATAGGACACGTCTACTTCTGATAAGAATGTTTCTGCAGCCGTGGTGGGCATTGCTTCATACGTATACACTGCATGCACAATTTACACTCAGGAAAGGACAGGTGCCAGCGACGAGTGGGGACATGATGGATCATAAATTAGGGAGAGGATGAATCATCAGAAAGGTGGGAGATAATGGGGGTAAATAAAGTGAGAAGGAATTGAAACATAATGACATAATTGTGGGAAATTAAAATGGGAGCAGGAGGACAAAATGGTGGGTTGCAAGAAACACTGTGTAAAATGTTCCTATTCATACTATACCAGATATAGCAATTTTATCATGATACATTTCTGGCACCTTAGGGTGTACTGACTTACTAGATAATGTGTAAGTGACTGTATGTCAGCAAACAGTACTAACAGAATTTTTTTAGTTCATGTGACTTTCTACAAGAACAATTTACACAAACACAAGATATCAGTAAGAATGTACATAAAGCAACGTAACGTGATACTATTCCATGAACCTTTCCTTACATTACCTTTGTCTGCTGCAATGCCTTCTCTACTGCCACGGGGTCACATAAGCCAGTTGAGAGAGAATGTAACTGCTGTTGACAGTCCAATAATGTATCATTCAGGGCTTTTCTTGCATCCAGGTAATCCTGGCTCGGCTGGCTCTCCAATTCTTCAAAAGAATTCACATTTTATTTTTGCTGCATTAACAGCCCATATGAACACGAACCGCACTCGCCAAACCAACTCTCACTGCTTTAGCCCTGCTACCTACAGTATACAATAAAATTGCACTTGCAGCATAATAACATGTGTAAATTCAATTACCAGCCGTTATACATATGTATGATGCAGATGCAATACTAGCACTTTGGATCTGCTGGACATATTTACATGTGAAATGTGCTACTGTTTATGCTACTGTTGAGTACGTTTATGTTCACTCATCTACTTTTTGGCATGGTTGTCACATTCAAGAAAATTTTGTAAGCAAACCTTTTTTACATTTACACAGTTTTTTCCATCATCCGAGCACCAGTGACCCCTCTGTAGATCACTCACACATTTACTACTAAACTAACAGACAAGCGGCCTGACAAACTTATGGTGGTATTAGTCCACTCTTTTGGTGGGATGCTCTCCTGCTGTGGAATTCCAATAAAAAATTAAATCTACTATAGCCTTGCTTTCATGTTGGCATTGATACAGTTTTTCTATATAATATGTAAAGTAACACATTGCAGTTATGTACCTTTCTGGTATTTCTGGACCTCCTGCTCCACTTGGTTCATCACATTCTGGTAGCGCTCAGTGAATCCATTCAAACTGACTTGAATAAAAGTTGGAGCTCCAGGTTGGGAGCTAAGGGACAATGCATGCAATTTCAGATTTTCCACTTGTGTACGCAAGTCGTTGAGCTTGTTTAGTCTTTTCTGTTAAAATACAATGCAAAAAAACACAAAATTACAACCATAAATTTGACCAGCATCTAGAATAGATAAAAAAAGCATGGCATGGTTTAATCATCTTTTTATGGATGCCGTGTGTTACATAGAATTAGCCAAGTTTTAAGCTAGTTTAGCTTTTTCACCAAAGAGTTTCCAGGCCAGCTGAGGTGAGGACCATGGGGACCTTCTTATAGAAGAAGAAGGCCCTGGCTAATGCAAAGTTAAACCAGTGTGCATTCTTAAAAGCAAGACCTATGTATTATTCGGGGTGAGCTCAGCCCTTCTAGTAGGAAGAAATCCATGGCTGGAGATCAATAATGCCTAAGAAAATTGTTGAGTCGAAAAGGCAACTATCCTCCTCTCAACTACCGCTTTAGTAGATACGTCCACAATCTTTCCAATTTAACTATATGAGACGGCATGAACAATTCACTTGACATTTGGAATATAACAAAGTCAGTGGGTTGAAATGCTTTATCTCATCCCAATTATGCAAAAAACGTAGTGAATAAACTCATATGTTACCCTGTGCTAAGCACTGCCAATGTATTTCTAGGGCTTCAAACCAGGTTTCAGCCCAGGCAGGTTGGATATGTAAATGGTCACAACTATATGAATGCTAAAACAGCATTTCGTAATTGTGAAATTTTGACACGTGATTCAATTTGTAGATATATATCAAAATGTTACAACGTGTTCTTTCGGTTAAGGGTTCTTATTTACTTTTACGAACAATCCTGTAAAGCAGTATTTAAATTCCATTAGGAGAACAAGACATGTACAAAAAAAGAGTTCACTCTCTCCAGCACAACATTGATGTTGGCTTTCATAAACCACATACACTGTTCTTCTGAGATCAGGGAGGTAATCACATAACACAACATGCTACAGGTCATCGAGTGTTTACAGATACAGAGAGCTAGGCATGTGTGTGCAATAGTTAGACTACTTCACAACTGGTTTTACCTGGCTGGTTTCTTTTAATGATTGCAGAGAAAATTCATGAGATACCGAAGGTTGGGTATTTAAAAATTCCTCCTCTTGCTTAATAATGTCTTCCAAGCTCTCCAGCTCCTTGAAGAACGTATTGATGGCATCTTGGTAATGGATCCCCTTATTTAGTTCTTCTACTTGGCGATTTGTCTCTGTCCATTCAGCCTGCAAAGCATCTAGTGATTTCTT
Organism: Spea multiplicata; assembly: GCA_009364415.1. Lineage (NCBI taxonomy): Eukaryota > Metazoa > Chordata > Amphibia > Anura > Pelobatidae > Spea > Spea multiplicata. The sequence continues at coordinate 26,569 of VKOC01008331.1, read as the reverse complement.
CACTTCATCAGAGGGAATATCTTCTGTAATGTAATGAAGAAGTTGTTATTCATATGTCTGAGACATATTTGTAGGTCCACAAACTTTTGTGTAGTTCATTCGCTTACATGGTTAAAAGGAAACATACTTGATCCAGGATATGAAAACTACAGCTGATTGATAGGAAGAAGAAGAAGAACTTGCTACACAAGTTCTAGTATGTAAAAACATAACAGAAGGTTTAAGGAATTTGAGAATTGTTGTTTTACAGGAATCCAAATTATCATCTAGATTAGCTATTTTTGGCCTGTGGTTTATCGGCTTTCCACTAATAAAAGCCTCTGTTTCACTGTTGTGTACACAGACCACAAAAATGCTCATTTACTATACAGCGATTTGTACGGAAGTTGTGGTGAGAAGAAAAACAAGTCACCTTCTAACTACACATTGTGAAGGGCCAACCAAGTACTTCTTACATAAATAACTGTCAGAGCTTGCCCGTTTGTAAAAATCATATTGAGTTTAGGTACTTCAGATCACTAAAACTCACTGTTTAGTAAAGGACCCCTTAAAAAAAATTGTGGATTGCAAAGTCTCCAAAACGTTCTGATTCCTGGGATGTTGACAACAAAATGCACAGCAAAGCGGTGCTTGACCCTCTCTCTAGAGCTCATAAGGTCTTGAGGTTATTATTATCTTTTTTTTATATAGCGCCAACAATTTACACAGCGCTTAATAAAACACATATATGTATGACAAGACGGGGACTGACAGACTAAGACAAACCGATACATTAGGTGAAGAGGGCCCTGCTCACAAGCTTACAATCTTGAGATGGAAGTATTTAGGAAGCTACACAGTACCATGTTGAATTGTAGTGCTCTAAACCTCTAGTTAATTAAGTCTTGTAGTATATTGTACTTGCGCTTTTTTATAATAATATAGCAATCATTTGATCCTTGGTTTGCCGCAATGGTTTATTGATCAATAAGAACCTGGTCAGCGGGTTACCATCAACTAACATTAGAACAAACGGAGAAATGGATTACAGACCAGCAGGGGGCGCCATACATTATGAAAACGGAGGGAAAACCAAGAAACAATATTACTGAGACTAAGATACATTATATCTAAGTTAGGAAATGGAATTTACAGGACAAGAAAAACATAAGAGTATTTATTACCATGGTACCATGAAAGGCCTGGAATGTACTTTTCAAAAGCAAATACAGCTATGACATGGGGGGGTCGGACACTCAGAACAAATAGGAACTGCTTTAGGGATTAGTGCTGACACTACAACATTAAAATACCACATTTCACCGAAACGGTGTTTGGGGAACAGACTGAACAGTAAAAATAGACCTAAAATCCAATGTTTTCTACTTTGAAAAGCCACCAGGATGCCACAGTTACATTTAAAACTTGTGTATTTTGTGGACGTAAATATAATACACATGTTAAATTTAAAGTGACCACGTGCAATTTGTGCCCAAGTATAATTACGCCAATGTGTTTTCAGTTTTTCTGCACAAGAGCGTGGTAATTAGACGTTATTGAGCGTTACCAACAATCGACTTGATTCACAAGCAAAAGTATTTGAGTTATGGTCACTAAACATATACTCATGGCTCAGCGATTAGCACAGGTTATATTACTATGTGCCTGGCAGTTCCATCAACCCAAAGTCTAAAAACTAGATGGATAATTGAATTGGAACCAGTGTCCTTTAGATGTGAACTAATAGTGTAATAATTACTCTTAAATCGTCTGTATTAGCAAACTACACACTTTAAATTGTGCAGCACTGTGGAATATGATGGTGCTACGTAAACAATAATAATAATACTAAATTAATTAAAATGTGGCAGGTCCATTAAAAGGTGCTGTTCAACAAGACAATCTCTCGTACCTTGAGCAAATAAACCTTAGCAGATCTATAATTTAGTTATTTCCTTTGAAGGTTTAATTACATTAAAAAACACACCTTTTAAAAAGTGCTTGCTTTTGTGTCACAAGACAATTAAGTCTTCCTGGTAAAGCAATTTACTTGATTAAACAATTATTTTCTTCAAAGGTTTGGAAATTCAGCAGCACTACAATGTTTTTAGAATTTCGGTTAAAAAAATGTTAAATTCATGTTTGTAGAAGAGAAGCACCTTTAATATTAATTATAATAATAGCAATTAGACTTTTCAGGCTGTTTTGAAAGGTATTGTTTTTTATTGTTATTGATTTGGAAATATTACATATAAAGCCCGTGTGTTGTTTCTTAGGAATCTGCTTTTCCACTCTCTTTTAAAGGCTTAGCACACGGAAAATATTTTTTTTCTAGATTTCCAAATAAATTGTAAGCAATAAAAAGAGAGGTGGAGTTTCTGATAGATCCGAGAATGATGGCATTCTGAAAACCTTACTCAACTCTTTAGTGTCTAGAGCAAAGGACTGATAAAGGAGCCATAACTGGTGTTGGCTGCAGTATAATTGGATTAAGTTGACAAATTTCAAAGTCAGGAAATTAAATGATAAGAACAAGGTTAACAGTCATTCACCAGCCTCGCAATAATATTTGAACAGCTGTAGAAACCAAACAATGGTCAGCATAGAGCTCAAGACATGTCTTGCCATTTCAATTAAGAGTTGAGAACATTAAAGGGACAATGTAATGTCCCTGAAACCCCCACGATAGAAGAATGCATACGATAAGTATAATTATATGAGTATTATATGAGTGCTTTGCATTGTTCCAAAACAAATAAATATAAAAACAAAGCACTTACCAGACTTTAAGAAGTTTCTCCTGCCACTGATTGGCTTCTTGATGCTGTCCATCAGTGGCAGTAAAGTGCTCCAATTAAAATAAATGGCAACACTTTCAAGCAGTCAATCAGTGGCAGGAAAGTGCACACCTTGAAATCAATGTGAAGACTTTACACGTGCAGGTGAGTACACCTCTTACAGGGTATTTATCTGGGGAGCGGAGAAAGGGGCAAATGCATTTGGGGGTATTAAAGTGCATATAGTGGCAGAAGTGTCATTTTAAGTGAGCATGTACCTACAGACAATTGGAAACCCAGTTTATTATGCTGTATACTTGTAATAACGGGGACATTTATATAGCTAAAGCCTCGGAATCGTAGGATACTACTCGTCTAAGTTATAGATAAGCATCACAGTGGGTCCTGGATCTTGTAACATCATAGGCAGCCCCCCAAAATGCTAGCACAGGCACAGTCAGTATAAGGTGCTAAGGCAAAAGAAAGTCCCCAATTGAACCAATTGTATAAAGATTGCACATAAAAGGTCTGGCCATTTATTTTCATTCATAAGAAGTCATACCTTGCATACACAGCTCTATAAGCTGCTGCCCAGTTCTGATGAGTTCTGCAAATTTAGGAGCTCTTTCAATCCTTTCTTGATCAAGAGCCTGGAATTTAATAAACATACAAACACAGATTGACTCTAGATATGAGACACTTAGTTATCCCCCAATAGCTAAAGCACTCCCATTTAATGCATGTCATAAATGGATGTAAACTGATGCCACGGTGCATGCAGGGTCTTCTGAGATGCTTTGTGATCTTACATGCAGTCTTGTGATATACATGGCATGATGCTCATTATTATTATTTATTGTTTTATATTGCCGCATCATATTCTGCATCAATGTACAATGGGTAACCATGACATAACAAGTAATACATAACATCTTCAGAAGGGACCCTGAGGTCATTAAAGTTTAAACTTCTTCAAACTTATGTTGCCAACTAACATAAGCCTTTTTGTAAGTGTTAATTGCTATTCAACATATAGCCACTGGGGTTGCACAACTATAGGATACATTAACTCTCTAACTGGATCAGTTATGTGTTCTTTTTATGAGCTTTCTTTGCTTTCCCTTTTGCTGAATGTGTTGAGGAAAAGGCTGGATAGCACCCACTACCCACTAAGTATATTGTCTTGAAAATGTTGTTTGTGATGCTACATATTAATTAACCATATGGCTCAACTTTCACCTTGGGGTGAATGGTACCAACCCTCCCCTGCCTATTAATAATAATGTTAACATACTGTATTAGCCTTTCTTTGACAGAGCAGGCAGCCAATAGCCACTGAGTTCTAAAGGAACGTGATACATATTCTGCTCGATGGTGAAATGGCAGATCATACCTCCAGCTGATATAGAGTCAACAGACAAAACCCTCTATTCATGGAAACTTCCTCCCCAGTTCTCATTTTACCTTTAGCTCTTCTTTCATGTCTGATGTTTCTCTAATCTTTCTGTAGTCGCTGATGTCCATAGCTTGAACCATGGCTCTAGATTTAATCATCCAATTCAATAGCTCAGCAGATTCACCATCAAACCTGATCAAAAATAAAAAAGCAAAAGCAGGTGGTACTTAAATTAACAACGCTCGTCATCCAGTAATTCCATATTACGCATTTTATTCCAGGTGAGATTATCAAACTATCATAGGAATTATAATGTTTTTCTTATCTGACCTCTTAACCTTTTGATTCTATGTAACTATATTACTGAAGTTTGATTCCCTCCAACAAATATACATATAACAGATGCTGATTCCATATTAAAGTTATTAATAAAGGGACAATTAAAAATGACCATCCAGTGGGACCAGACGGACATTAGACAGCAAACTGTGATGCAAATTCTGCCCCGAATTTGTAAGTAGTTTCAGGTTTTGATTCCTTCTGTTGCCATAGTTGGGAACTATGGGTGAAACTCATTAAAGGACCTCTGTCTGCGAGCGCCATTGGTGCACTTCACAGAGAAAATATATTAATTTCTGTCCCGAGATCTACACAATTATTTTTCGCACTCTCCTCTCACCGCAGTTGCTGTTGCGTTGATTGGTAGCCATTTGTAAGGATGGGGTTGAGAAGGGAGATAAACAGGATTGGAAACTATTACTGCTGCTTTTAATTACTAATTACTCAGGGTTTTAATTAATAATTATATTAGGATAAGGTTCTCTATCACCGGCAGAGAGAGGAAGATCATTGAATTTAACTTATTTACTCACTTTTTTTCTCTCTTCGTATCCAGGTACTCTGACGTTTTTTTGAGTAGAGGTGGAAGATGAAGTTCTTCTTGTTTATATGATACTTAACTCTTTAACAGGACATTTTCAAACCAATTTTCCGTGATACTTGTGTTACCCCTAAAGATTCACTGCTCACAGAACACTGAGGAAACCCAAATAAAATATGTTTAAAAAGAAGGGCCTAATTGACAATTCAATAGAAAAATATGAATAATATCTATAATCATGTATTTACTTATAAACACTTGTTCTAATCTAGCTTAAAAACAGCCACAAGGTCAGCATATAGTATGCAAGTCATACAATGATCAGTAGGGACAATGATAACGAGTTTCTGTGCCCTTAAACCAATTCTACAGCCACTAAATAAAGCAACATCTGACAGGTGTTCTGAATGTCTAACAGACTACACAGAACGCATGAAGGCCCGCTAAAAAAAGTGGCCTGCCGAAATAATTAAAACACAGACAAAAGAGCCAAAAGGTGGTATGATCATGTGCTTTATTATTAGTAAAATATTTCTAAATATTCATATTGTGGAATTTTATTTTCAAATAAGTGTTTTCTTTTCTTGACATTTAATATGGGGCACTTTTATATTCAAGTACCACAAAGTCCTACAAGATCTACAGGCTTTGCGCCTTAAACAAACAAAGCTCTAACACACATTGCCATCAAGTTTACACCCAGGATCATCCAAAAATCCTCCCAACTAATGTAAGTACCTGTTTAGTGTAGTCTTCAAGCTGATGTACCAACCCATCCCAACGCTGGGCTATTTCCTCCATATCACTTTTGAGCTTCTTAGAAGCTTTGGAATTGACGACAAGGTGATCTACATTCTGAGCTATCTCGTGAAGATGGTCTAAAGTCTGGCTCTTCTTTCCTAATTCTTCCTTTAAAACCTGCAAATAAATTAAAAGCTAAAGGATCCTAGACCATAGATCATATGGAAACTCGCTCTATGGCCTTGTTTAAGACCAAATATATTCATAATACACCCATCCCACCAATTGTTTCTCACGTTGTACAAGTATTTTTAACAAACAGTTGCAGGTACAATACTTATACAGACAGTAGGATAGGGGGTCTCTGCTGAGCACTACTAACAGTCGAAATAGAGAATGGGAGATTTAAATATTTTTACTTAATAAGACAACAATGTTCCTGGTGACCTTGGATTGCAGAGACATGCTGATATATATCTGCAAAAGACGAATCTATATTTATTGAAAAAGACCTTGAGTGCTGGTAACTATCCATAGACTGTGTATATTACTTTGCCTTGTTACCCAGCACCAGGCTACAACAGAATTGGTTTGGAGTGCAATAGCATATTATTGGTTTTATATATATATTAAAACTGATCCTGGTGCACAAAGGTAAAAGTGGCAGGAGCATTACATTGTTTGCAATGGCGATTGTACCACCCTTACCAATTTGCCCCAGTATTCATTATTTCTACTTAACCACTATTATATCTTCATAACATCATGAATTTGATATGAGTTACATTAGGCTGAATATTGGAGCCATAAAGTATTTTGTAAAAACAGGACAGAATCAAAACACTGTGGGGGGAAACGCATGATAGACTTGTTTTTATTAAATGTCTTCGGGCCAAAGGAAATGAACACTGATGAACAGCAGGAAAGAATGCATGACATTGGCAGCGAGATGGGGTGATGGGTGGAGAAAGTAGACCATCTTATTACATCTTGAAGTCATGGTACCCTCAAGCATATTTCTTCTGAAATGTCTTAATCACGGACAAGTGCATTCCTTTCATAACACAAATACTCACTGCCAAACTTCTCACGCTGGCACTCAGCTCTGCCTGGTCTTTGAAATGACTCCTTTGGATTTTACTTAAAGAATCTTCCTTTTCAGAAAGCCAGGCCTTGAACAAGCACTAAAGAAAGCGTACAAGGAGTTAAGTACTAGGTTCCAAGTCACATTCCACAGGTTTCCCTGGCAAAAATCACCGATTAGTTCAGCACACAATATATCTGTCCAATTTTAAGGCATATTACTGTTTTTTTCAATTCTCAATAGTTCTTCAATTAGATATTAACCTTGCTGACTGTTTTATTGCTTTTACGTTTTAGAGTATTCTGTTTTGTGGAGTAAATTATATAGTTTGCACTTGTATTTCAAGGAAAGAAATCATTTGATCATTTGCTGATTAATGTACTTTTATTACCTCTCTTTGTGACACATACGTGACATCTTTCACAATGTGGTTAGATGGTCACGCAAGCAACACCGTTGCCTGCCTGGTTGGCGGTCCCAGACATTCTATTGGCTTCCAAATTCAGAAAGTAACAATAATCCATGCATTTAACTTAATTTAACTTCATTCATAAATTGGGCTAAGGAACTCTGGTACCCTAGATATTTTTCCTCAGTATTTAGTATGTATAAGACCTATTTAGATATACATGCCACACAAGCACAAAATAAGAGGTAAATATACAGGAGATAGTTCTTTGTGTTGGAAAGAACACTTCTATTTGTGCATCTCCCCATTATGTTCCCCAGCCTTATGTTTTGGTTGGCAGCTGTCTCCTTAAACATATACTTTTTACAATGCACATTTGTCATACCCCCCAAAGCAAAACAAAATGACAGCGGCCGCAAATCACAATTTGACAAATGGGCAAACACACCCAAATAATGACATTGGAACAATTTCAAAACTACAACTTTGCATTAGAAAAACATAGAAATGTTCTAATGAGTCACGTTTTTAATATTAACAGATTCTACGTATATCCTACATTTTACAAACATGGATTCATGACAATCCATAGTTATAATTATTCTAAGTGTGAGTGATTCATTTTGGTTTAATTCAAAATATTCAAATGCAAATAAAACATGAGCCGATAATATATTTTTACAAAAATCCCATTAGCTTTACCTAGAACGTTGGTATAACATATAGGAAGATTAACACATTCATGATTTTGAATTCACCAGGGTTACATTGATCAAAATCAACGAGGGAGGCTTCTCGGCGGTCTCGACATGCAGGCAGACGGGAGCAATTTACTTTAGGCCCGTCAGTTTCCTGCAGGAGGACCACGGCTGCACAAATTGGGATTCTGCAGGCTGGGCAACCACAAACCACCACTCAAGTAATACACAGTAGGCAAATAAAACGCACACATTCACTTAGTGACAGCAAAGGGGTCTGGTGTTGAAAGAAATAAAGATCTGTTTCAAGATGTATGTTGGCTATGTTTTATTGCTCACGTTAATACAAAGCTAAGGGCTAAAATATACCTGCAGGCTTCTCAATTAATACATGACCCCCTACAAAGCTCTTTTTTAGCTTTGGGCCCAAAAAAATTTGACAGCCACTTTGTTTTTAATTTGGAGTGTGAGAGGTCATTTGAAAACATATTTGCCATTTACCATATGTACTATAAGTACCATGAGACTGCAAAACACAGAAGGAGATATCCCGGTTACACAGGTGCAAAAACAGCAAGTAAAAGGTCCATTCATGCTTATGGTGAGGTTTTGTGGTCTACCTTCCCCACGCTAGCACCTTATAACCACAAATAAGACATGATTTACGAGACCCCTTGACTTGAATTGAATGAAACATTTGGGCAATTGTGTTGTAAGAGTCAGGTATAAGGTTTTGATCCTGAGCGGTAACAACTTATGTGCTTAAATAGGATTTTTTCATATACCTGTTCTTCTAGCAATCGTTGCCACAGGATTAGAACCTCTTGAAGTTTGCTCCAGCGGTCCTCTGTCCAGCGGCAAATAGCTGCCCAACGCTCTCCGAGCCTCTGTAAATAAGGAGCAGTGTGAGCTGATCTGGTACTGATGAAAATGAGGACAATTTTAAAGATTTGGGGAAGGATATTATAGTGGATATTATTACGGGTTACATGCTTCAAGAAAACCCTTAATTAATAAGATTGGCTGGGGGGTATAAATAGATGGTGTTCCACTTACTTTGCTCAGTTAGGTTTATGACTTACTGCATCAGTAACATGATTCCTAGTATTGTTAATTGCCGAAACCTTTTCCAGAATCAATTGATTAATCAAGTCAAATTTTGTCTCATTTATAATAATTCAGGCAATGTGACACAGAGAGATAAACAGAAGTTGTTGTCACAGAAACCGACACAGTTACTTAACTATTTTTATGTGTTGTTATTCTTCTGAGGAAAGAATGAAATCACGGTTTAGTAAAAGTATATTTTCTTAAAATGCTAGAGGAGCTTAGCTGATGTACATGGTGGTATATAGTGAAATGGAGTAAGAAGTGGCTAAATGTGTGGAAGGAAATAAAGAGGGAAAGAGAGCCATAATCTATTGTGCCTTAATGTATCGCAGCTGTTTACCTGCAACTGAGTTTCAAGAGCAACTGTAGCTCCTTCTTCACTGAACTCATCCACTATGACCACCATGTGGGTCAGAGAATTGACCTTCACCTGCTCTGCCTCCAGATCACTCTGCAATACCTTCAAAAAGGAAAACCAAAGTTACAACCAACTTCTGAGACAGCTCAAAGTCTACTGTCATTATTAAACAAATAATTCAATATAAATGTACGTATATTGTCCTTTAAGAGTACATATATTTCACTTGAATAGTCTGGAGAGCACAACACGCCCTAGTGTATGAACCGCAAAAATGCTTCCAGGTTTGTCAATGTTTTGGAATCATTGGATTCAATTTTAAAATACGGTATATCTTTTTTAGGTAAGGGCATAATAGTCATCTCAGCAGGTGCTGCAAATATGTTGTTCTCCAGGCATACCCAACCATGCATGTTCTTAAAATCTTAGAGATAGGCCCATCTACAATAGATTTGACCATCTTATTGACATGCCTTAAGAGCACGGCCTGTGCATAGGTCACAAAAATACAAATCCTTAGTGTACACAAATAATACTTCTATAGCATAAGTATAGCATACTGTACGAACATTTGTAAATAATAAAATAGAGTGTGGCGAAAAAACAGTATATGAAGCTAAAAACATTCTTTTAGGGGGGAAAAATCTAATGTCCTATATAGTGGTTAAAAGGAGCCGCAGAACATAAAGTTACTTTGTGCTCTTCAATCTGTTTCTTGAGCTCCTCAAAATCTTCACCAAATGACATCCTATCCATCTTCTGAATCCGCTTTTCAGTGACAGTCAACCAGTCAGACAACTGGTCTAGTTGTTTCTTTTGCAAATCCATCAGCACTTCATGTAGTCTTGCAGAAGAAAATGAAATATATAGGTCAGTCAAGGTAAAACAAGAATTAATTTGTATGTTGCCAGCAGGGATTCTGGCCCCATACAGTATAATACTGGGTTTGTCCAAAGAAGTTTGGAAATGAATATACCAATAAATTAAGATATTAAGGTATTGTGTGTGTCTCAAAAATACAGTCCTGTGCATTAATGTCTATTTTCCAATGCTCCATTATATGTCCATTTTTTTAACGAGACTGTAAAGACCTCTTAATGTATAGAGCGCCATAATTTTGCCAATATAAGACATAATTGTAATGTGCACCAAACTTTAAAAAGAAAAATTAAGCGAGGGGGGATCTCCAGCTTTATGATTGTATTCGGAATATAAGACTCATGCAGTTTTATTGCATTCGCTTTCAAAAAACAGTGAGCCTTATATTACAGAAATTATGGCCGTGGATATCCTGAGCCTCCAGAAAAAGCATCTCCAGCAAGTCTGTACAGTAGAATAAGTCGCAAGTAATTGTATAGTATTAAAGAAAATGTTAGTGTAGAGTGATAAGAAATACTGCATTCTTCCAAACACAACAGGTGCCATAGAAGATGAAACTGGCTTCTATTTCAGTGTCATGCTTGAGTATTTTGGCTCTTTATTTCACCTGCAAGGTTTCCATCTCATAAGATGTTACAAAGGTTATATCTTTCCAAAAAGTGTAATAGTTTTAGATGTTTTAAAGTTATTTTACCTTGTTGCACCTCTTCTAGCCTTACTTCCATTAACCCTACGATTTCGTTTGTCATGGTATCAGTTTTAGCCAAAGCAACAATTTGGAACAAATGAATGGGGGTAAAAAAATTGAATGAACTCTTCCATTCCATGAGACTCTTCCAATCCTTTAACAGCCCATCACAAAGATTCTATTTTAGTGACTTATTTATGATGGTTCTAATAGTTGTCCCTATTGAAACTATTACTTTTGAGAAGCTGTTTGGAATTATCACCTGTTGTCAAGCAAAGATTCCAAGTGGGATATGTTACTGAGGTAAGTACCAATTAAGATATCCAGACATCATTAAATGACAGCAGAATATAGATGAGTCAGCTGATCTGATTTGAAATACACAGGTTCGGTTTTTATGTGGTTTTTTTGCGATTCCACATATAGCCCCCAGTAACAGGTGAGACTTTGTAACCTGACTTTCCTTTTATGTGCTTTGGGTGCCTTCCCTTTCAGTAAATGGTCATATTTCAGACAGGAATGGACATTGAATCTGTCTGCCAAAGTAATCTGCTGGATGGTGTTCTTTGTTGTAAAGAAAAAGAATCAACTCACCTGGACTGCCTGTCCATGCTCTCAATCCGCAGCGCTTCCCAACGCGAGTTCAGCAATGCCATCTGCTCTTGAATCTCATTCTCCTCTTCCACAGAAAGGTCTCCTTGCGCAATCAGCTGACTCCCGGCTTGCAGGACATTGCCCACACTGCTCTGATGTGCCGTGAGCTCCATCATAAAAGCCTGGGCGAGGGGATTAATCAATGTTTTACACATTGCAATGGTTTTTCTTGTTAGATAACAATAGTAGAACAGGTCACTGCCAATATAAACTGCTGAACAGGATTTATGGCATACATAACATGATTGATTTATTGACCCTGCATTGGGCTACAAACATGATTCCGTTAACAAATACGGTACTTCATCCGTAACCCCTGTCACTATTATAGTTGGTAAAGGTTTAGTACAAATATAACACATATATATATATATATATATATATATATATATATATATAATGGTGGTTAGGTATACAGTATAATGAAAGGTATACTATTATATATGGTAGATATGTACATAATATGTTTATATCACGAAATGAAACAGACAGATCAGCAGCAATATGGGTTTGGTTGCTATGGTAATAGTTCCACTTTTCAAATCTCGCAAATGAATCTTATACATAACCCCTATTGTGTTCAATGGAGAGACCCAAACCAAGACATTGTTTGAGCAGAAAAAGAAAAGAAGTACAGGATCAGAAGTTAACACCGGACATCAGACAAGGACGCCATCTGGATTTTTCAGGCCCAGTATCAACTTAGAACCCTGGTCACCACCCTGCCATAGCCCATAATGCTAATCCCACTAGTGCCCTTCATGTTAAAAGGACCCCTCAACACCCATGTTAAAAATCCCCAACCTGGAAATACAATATTTACGTATGGAGAGTACCTTAGTGTGTGCTGAGCCCGATATTACATATGTCTGTATATCTAGATATCTTTGGGAGAGACTTACTTACTGTCTATGCTGTTTTGTTAGTTAACATATAACTTTGCCTCTTAGGATTTTCTTTACCAAAACACCAAAGTATCACTACACTTCTAATTTAAATTTGACAAAACAAGGCAACACAAAGCAGGTGTTTTTTTTCCCATTTTGTCTTTACAATTTGCAGCTATCATCATATTTCTGCTTTTAAATTTCACAAGATGGTGATTGCACTCATCCATACGCTTGATTGCAAAACATAAGACTGTATATATTTTACATGTAATGATTGCTAATTACGTTTCAGCAAGGCAGCGATTCTCCTTCCAGACTATCGTGACTCAAAACAGGGAAATTGAAATCAGGAACTCCTGTGTATCAATATTTTTATGTAAACGGTTATTGTTATGATTTTTCTTTGTTTCTCAATCTGAAAACAAGCCACTTATTTGGTTCACTTTTCCATAATCTTAGGCCATGGAGTTTTCCCATGGTTCGCGTTTCTATTATTTCTCATGTGTACCATTTCCATTATCGTTTGGGGAAAGGAAGCTATTTATTGGTTAGTTTTCCCATAATCTCAAGTGTTTGCAACTTTTATGTCGTTCATATTTCTGTTATCTCTGGTGCATACAGCTTTTTGTTGGTCACATGTCCATTTTATCTAGTGAACATAGCATTCTAGTGAATATAATCTTTCCATGGTCCATGTTCTCTAGCGTACCTTGGTTTTCATTGAGAAAGGTTATGCAATACCATCCTTACACTAATGTACAAAAGATATATTATTTATTATCCTCTAACATTCACCCAGCATTCCACTAGGAAAAGGATAGAAATAAAAAAAATTAAAAAATCAATAACACTAAATATACAACCTCCGTGAAAAGAATCAGTTGGGTATGTATTTGTCTAGCTCAACCTTCCAGGAGGAACCTTGTTATATTAGCTCTTGGCAGCAATTCCAGGTTTATGGATTAGAAATTACTAAAAAGCAAAGCATCAGGTGCTTCACCACCATTCCTGGGAACTTTCTGTATGAGCTGACCCTGAGACTCTTGAAATATTAAGCCTTTAATCATAGGGGTTCATCAAATCTGTTACTCAAATGACCCTTACACCGAGACCCTGAGATTCGGACAAAAACCCAGAGACTCGGGGTCAAACCCTAAGAGTTTCCAGGTATTTTCACCACATTGGAGCTCAATGATAAGGGTGATACAAGCATGCAGATGATGATATATTAATTACAAGGTCACCTTGAACTTAAGTCAGTAATACCAAACAATAACACCAGATTTTCATAAAGTACAGTTTTATCACTAAAAACATATGTAAACTTCATATTTGTGTACATACTGTCAAGCATTCTTTATTATGTGCCTTGGTGGTGCCAGAACAACATCGCATTTGACCAGCTCCAACATATGAAAACAAAAGCAGTAATGCACCCAATTAATAAAAAAACAAACTCACTCACCTCATGGGTACTAAACTGTTGCTTAACAACCTCCACGTCATCTGATACATCATCTTGATCCTGAAATGTATCTTCAGCCATGAGAAGCCAAGTAAGTACATCTTCAAGGGCCACTTGGTAGCTGTCCAGATCCATGTCTACTTCTGTTAGTGTGCTGGGGGTCTCTGGGCCTGAATCTCCAAACTGTTCATCAGAGGCCTAGAGTAAAAGAATTTGTTACTAAATTACAATATAAGTACCCATAGTACTCAAAATAGCTCTTAAACTTCCTAAAATCTATAAACTGTTTTCTCACTAAAGTTTTCCATTGATCTAAATGCCTTTATTCTTCTACTTTAGTAGTTCAGTTACCTGTTGGCTCTTTTTAGACTACAAGGCTACTGAATATCTCTCTGACAGGTACACAAAAACACTGAAATACTGAAATTGTACTGAAATATTTTTCCAAATCTTTTAATTTAGAAATTTTTGATATTTTTAAAATTTTTTAAATCAAAACAAACATTTAGATTCTGTCGCCTGTTATTCATCACTGTAGACATCTTAAATCTGAACGTTCTTTCTTATTTTATTTTCCCAATTAACAGACAAATGTCAGTAACATTGCCTTCACATTGTTTATAATACGCTTCCATTGTAAACAACCCACTCTCAGCATTTTTGGGGCTATCCTAAATCTGGATGTATTCTCTGGACTCTTTATCCAGCTTATCAAAATAGTAATAATACTATTAAGAGGGATTGAACAGTTCATAATAAAATTAAGGCAATGTTTCTCAGTAAATCACGTACTTTAGGACCTATAAGGGTTACTGTTTTTTCCAAGTTTATATATATTTCAAAGTTATACGACACATAAAGTAATCTTTGCAGAGTGTGATATACACAAATGCATTCCACCGCCAAGTGAAAATGTTAACAGTCTCTAGAGCTGCATGTAAAATGAACACTAACAGTTTGACATGCCGTTTCCAATTATAATTTAACTTCTACTGCATATACACTATTCCGTATTCATACATCAGCACCTGTCTGGTACAAAATCGTCCCCGGGACTTTAAGGCCAGTGGCCAATAAATCATAGGCACGCAGCAATATGCTAAAGGTAGATGGGAAGAACTTTGGTGTTCCACTCTGCCGTGCAGTGGCCACTTTGAGCCCGCAAGATACACTTGCATACATACATACATACATAGAAAAGAGAGCTCGGCCCTCGCAAGCTTACATATGTAGACAAGGCTCTGGGTTATAAGTTCTTAACCTGGTGATGTTATCCCCCAGAAAAGCGAATGAGCCAAAAAAACCTCTGCTCATCCACTAGACCATTATGTAATGGCATCGAAATGGTGCGGGGGACTAATTTATGGCTGTTATTATTTCTATTTAACACATTATATATATATATATATATATATATATATATATATAAAATCCAGGGTTTACAAATATAATATTATACATATTACACAGAAATGCCTAAAATTAGTTGATATTCCATGAACATGTTGATATACCATAACTATATAGGCAACCGAGGGTCTGTGGGTAGGGGGATATACAAGGGCGTAACTAGAAACCTTCTCAGGATCTACCCACTCCCTCCCTACCCCCTTTGTAGGTCACTTACCATGCAGTCCTGTGGTGGGGGCACGAGGCCTCTGTCTCGCTGCGCACGGTTTTACTGCTGAGCGCCGCATATGACGTCATATGCAGGCGCTCAGTGTGAAGTGCCGGCACCCGAGACAGACGCCTCACGCTCCCAACACTGCAGCCTTGGCAGTGCTGAGGTAGGCGGCGGTGGGGAGCAGAGGAGTCCTGGAGTTCTGTCAGTCAGGGGGGGCCCAAGAGGTGCCGAACGGTCGTTTTCAGCAAACGCTCGGGTCCCCTTGGGCCCCCCTGACTGGCAGAACTCCAGGGCCCGGTCGGGGTCGCCACCCCGGTAGTTCCGCCACTGGGGATAAAGAGACTACATGGAATAAAATGAGCTGAAAATACAGCTAAAGCAAGGAGCATGGGAAAAAAAGTTTCAAATATTTCAAGAGAGAAAGAGATGACTCAAAGGAAGTGTACAAGCAAAATAGGATTTTTACAATGATTCTATTTATCCACGGGGGTAGTAACCAAGGAGCCGTCTCTTTAAAACAAGAAATTGAATTCCTCCTTCATGATTCCACATCAAATACATACTTTGAGTGGAAACACCCAGTCCAGCTAAATTTCAGGCTAAATATAGATTATGAGCAGCTCTGAATGTTTTTTTTTCTACTTCTCTTACAAGCGCAAGGCTTTCACCAGATTACTAGTATTCGGATTTAATTTCATTCCAGAAGAGAAGGTTTAAAGGGAACTCGATATCCATGGGTGAAATTTACATTGTGGTGACACTTCACACAATTTGAAGGCCCTGCCATGCCAGCCACGTTGATTAATGTAAACTGGTTTTTGGCGTGGCCAACGCGGTGTGATCCATGTAAACATTCACAACAATGAAGCATACCTGCTGCTTAGTGAAAACTGTCTCCTCGCACACTCCCTTGTATCGTCTAGGAAGGGTTTCAACCTCATGTATATCATCCAATGTGACCTCATGAGGAAGAACTTCAAACAGAGACGTCAAGTACATAAGTATGGATTTTTTGTCGGGCAGCTGCACAGCAACATCTGGAAAGAAGAAGAGTCATCAGAAGAACGTTTTTACATATGATAAGGGTCTCGTTTCACCTTCAATTTAACCTCAGCTTTCCTTTATCAGTGAAAGCAAAGCAATGCATTTGCAATGGAAAGTGATGCGTTTGACAGACATCTGAGATAGATGTAATTTATAAACTGATGCACTGGGGTGCAAAGCATCCTTTTAAATTCTTTAAAGAAAAATAAATCAACATGACGTCTATAAACTGGCAGAGATATGGATCATCAAAACATGACAAATTCAAAGCAGGCATGAAAGCGGAGGTTACGAAATATCAACATTTAAAAACAGGACAAAGTGGATCTTGAGATAACAGAACAGTGTGTTAACATTGAACTGATAAACTATGGAATAAATTATTAAAGTAGAAGGCCCAGCAGCATTCACGGTGAACTGTATGAGGGTAAAATGAGTATGAGGGACGCTAGCTAAAACCAAGTTACAGTAGATGATGGGAGATGATGATTGCATGAACAAGAGTTTTAGTTATTTTTTATGTTAGTTAAAGTTGAAAACGGGCAATGGTTTTAAGATGTTGGTAGAAGCTTTTGCAAATAGACTGGATATGAGGGGTAAATATGAGGGTTAATCATAATACCAAGGGGTATGAGTGTGTGTGTAGGAATGATGGTGATGCACCACTGATGGTGAAGGAGGCTGTCAAAGGAATTGTAGCACCGGAGGGGGGAAAGATAGTTTTAATTTTTGAGAGACTGGGTTTAAGGAATTGTGCAGATATCTAGTTAGAGACAGTCATTTGTAACACAAGCCAAGAGGTAAATAGAGAGATCAAGGGAACAAAGAAATATTGTCTTGATGCTTTGCTCACTGCGATGTCAACTCCCTAGAAGGTACTTGTTAAACGAATCAAATAATACAAAATTCTTGGTTATGTAATGCAGATCAGCACCCAGAATACAATATATTCCACAAATGGTCCATGATTCCTGCTTAAAGATGGGCCTAACTGATTATTAGAATATTGACCATGATCATTCACTCAGTTTTATAATATTGGTAGGTTTATGAAATCAACTATGTAAAGACCTTTCACTTTACAAAATGCCTGTCAGCTTAGTGTTCTTAAGTTCTTTTCCCTTCTTCCGTCATAGTCTTGATAAAGCTAACCCATCTCAGGCCAATAACACGGAACGGAATTTCATGGTGGTCTTTTATTAGATAGCATATCTGTCAACACATTCTCTGCCCAGCAGGGCACAGGCTAGGTGCCTAACTCTTTCGACGTATGGCAGAGCTTCAACTAGTAGCATTAGTACAACGCTCATAGCCAACACCAGGGAATTAAAAATGGGCATTTGGCCATAGTGCTGCAATTGTGAATAATATGACTTTACCTTCTGGGTCAAGCAGTCTTTCGATCCCCAAGTCTTTCTTTGCGACATTAAAAGCGTGATCAAGTCTCTCGAGTGGAGATAGTTTAGTTAGTTTCTCCCAGCTGAACAGGTCTGGTCTGATAAAAAGATAAGCAAACCACATAAAAAAAAAATTGACACTGTAAGTTTCATCAAGGTATTAAGCACGACATGTTTTGTTTTATGATTGGAATTATACTATTTGTGATTTACAAGTAGAATTAGAGTTGCTCCACGACACTATGTACAATTAGAGCTTCTTTGTAATAAAGAATAAAACTGACCAAAATAATTACCCAATTTTAAAAGCTATATCAATTTGGTCCCAATAGTCACTATGCAATCATAATTGTTTTTTATAAAGTACTATTCTCTAGAGAATACCACTAGAGAGGTAATAACATATCTGCTTCTCCTTCTATGTTTACGCACAGACAGGAGGAACATTGTCTTTTATATACTTAGTGGCTGTTTATTAACCTGAATGCCTATTGCCTGGAAGCCTCAGAATATGTAAGGTTATAGGACAATTATGAGAATGGACTGTAACGGCAAAAATCGCAGTCCTTTATTTTGGTCAATGTAACCAAATTATATAAAATAATATATATAATATTTATAATATATCTATATAATATATTACTTCTGGTGCAAATCTAGGTAAGCACTCTTAATGACAAAGCAAACATTGGAAAGATCCAATCAGCAGAAATATTTCATTGGTCGCTATGGTGATAATGGCACTACAAACTTCGCCAGACAGGGCTATACAGAGAGATATGTAACTCCATAAAGCGGTACTTATCACTTTTATAACTTTTCAGTAACATATGGGTAAATAGATCAATGAATGGGACGGGTGTTATTTAAAAGAGGATGTTGGTGGCCAAGTTTTCAGCATTCAACTAAATTAATATATTAGTACAAGCTATAGTTTTGCCTATTAGTGTAATTGATTTGATATATTTTGGTCTGTGCCTAATGGTGGTGCCACGGGTATTATCTGATCAGTTTCTTGTCATGAATTGCCTGACTCTCCCCACCCTTGCAAGGCAGCCTGAACCAATCAACAGCAATCAGCAACTTATCAGGGTAGGGATAACGTGGGTTAGAAGTGGGCATGGCTGCTCTCATGGTATACATGAGTTTTTAATACATATAAAGCTTATTTTAATCTGTAAAGAGGGTATTCCGGACTAATTAAGGTCTGTGAACACTCCATATCACATATCCTTCCAGGTTCCTGAATTTCATTAACACAAAGCTCAATAATGTTCAATGACAATAACAATGGCTCATCCAAGATACTTGTCACCTACTTGTGTCTGTGCAGAAGCGCATTGAATGCCAATCCATCTGCCCAGCTTGTGGTGAAGTTGAGGACATTGACTTGACTATAGGGCCTTGTTGACTGACGCACCCAGCTCAATAAGATCTTTTCACTGTTCGTCTGCTGCAGTTCAGACATGATGGCCTTCATGACATCTTTAACCTGCCAAGTAACATTTTGAATGACATTAGAAATTTTCTTCATTCTCCAGAAGAAACTTACATATGACAGAGAATGGCAAGTATGTCTAAAAAAAAATAGTAAACCTAATTATTTCCTAGCTCCAAAATACCACCCACATTGTTCCAACAATTAATATATTCCATCAGATCATATTAGTTAGAAATAGGGATAATTCCATACATAATACACTGTCCTTAATGTAAATTTAACAAGTGACCCAAATCATTTTAAACAGATCAATAAAACATTAAAGACGGTTGATATCATGTGTTGAAAACTAAAAATAAATGTTGTAAAAATGTTAAAAAACATTTAAATGCTGTTATTGTTAATGATGTAGCTATTTAACTATTTTAATAGTGTTCTTTGCCATACATGCATCCAAGCGCACTGCTTGTTTTGTCTGGTGACATATTTGCTTGCCTTCTGGTAAGCAGTACCTATGAGCATTTGTGCACAGACACGGAGTATGCAATGCTTTCCGGCAGGGTTCAGCATCCATCATGTTAGCCTAAGAACAGACTAACATGCCATTAAGGAGAAGCGGAATAGCCAAGCAGCTCTGCAGACAGAAATACTCTGCAGGCCACAAAGTGGTTGGGGGGACTCATCCAACTCAGCCAAAGAAACAGCCATATCCTTACCTGCCAGTGTAGGATGATGCTCCATATTAAACCAAGAGTCAACTTGTGGTTTCCATCAACAATATCTGTACCTCCTATGTTCACCAGTTCCACCTAACAAAATGCATAAGTTAGTGCATATTCACATAAAATAAAAAAATAACTACAACCCATCTTGAAATAAGAAATTCAGGTGTGTATTTATTCAGTTGTAATATATATACATATACACGTGCGCATACACACACATGCTTATATTTCATATTAGTGTCGTTTAAAGCTTCTATGTGTGTGGACTTCAGTACACAGATACAGTGCAGACCTAAAACTTACATTGTTTTGATGTAAAATTTGCAGGACTCTGTTGACGTTATTCAACGCGTGAACTCTTGTTGAACCGCGTTCTTTGGGCTAAAATAACATTTTAGAAGAATTGGTTAATTTACTGAATTACAATAGGTGATGATTATTTAACAATCAATCATAGTCAAGTGAAAAATAAATTGATCGTCGCCAAACCCAAATTACCAAATTCGGGTATTTAGTCCAGTATTTACTACACTGCAGCCTTTGATATGGTTTTTTACCCAGTAAGATAAAACCCATGAGATGCTTAACTTATTCTTTCAGTAGCAGCACAAAACCAAAAAGCTAATTTGTCCTAGTTCCAAAGATGGGTTAAGATCCTTTGGGGTCATCTTTGCACCCTAGCCGTGGACCACTGCAGTTGTGTCATCCTTGGCGGTAGGCTTTGAGTATTGAGTGGATCATATGAGACCTCCACAGCAGGTGGAGAGTTACGTGTTGGTTACTCTGTCTTAAACATATGCTTCACATAATAGTTATAAGGCTACAGTCAAAGATTCTATACTGTTGTCACTAGGTTTACAATGGTCTACATAGTTATTTGGAATGAAAATACTTTTTACTGTTGGTACATTTAATATTTTCTTAAGAAGTGCTTGGATTCCGTTAATCTCTTTGGTTATTTGTATATGGGTTACGGTATAGCACTATGGCATAGATTTATGAATCCGTATTTTAACCCAATTATGTTGTCTTAAATACTGGCATTATGTGGTCAAAGAGCAATTCTTAGGCAAAGAGTTAAGTGTACAGAAAACAACATGGACATCCCATTTAGTATCCACGGTGATTTTTTTACATCTAGAACTATGCCCCAGAATTCCATAAATATGACCCCGTGTGTTTTACTGGGACATGCGTTAATCAGTTGGTACATTCCAACAGTTGGAACTCGGTGTACTAATTTATTACATCTAAACTTACAGAATTTGATGGTGTCAGTTACATTTATACGACACAGAGAAGCTGATGGTTGATAAAATGCATATGTTATATACATGTGTAAAGTGCATAGAAAATATCAGCCATCTGTTTCTTGTGTACAAACGTAAACTAAAGAATGTTCCGCTAATGGGTGCCAATCAAGGAAATTTGCCTAACCTATAAAGAATATTTGCTTTACTTATTACATGCCAGAAATCAAATTATTTTGTATTAGACAAATTGGATTTGTGCATATGGTTCAAGCTAGCTTGGATTTTTTTAAGAACAATTTGGATTCTGCTATAATAAACAAACCTTGTCTTGATTTCACAATAGCCAGAGCAAGACAACCACATATGTGAATGCATTACAGGACTATAACAAAAGTTAAAGAATGAAAATCCATCTGTTTCTGTTGAATCTCTGGTGGTTATGGTGGGTTTATATTAATATGCATTTCAGTGGGAGAGCTTTCCTGTCACTGGTTGGCTGCTTCAAGGCCCGCAAAAAAGAAGAGGAGCTGCAGCTTTCTAGCTGCAGCTTCTACCTAGAGTAAATGCTGGGGCTGTCAGAGACATTAAATTGTCCCTAATTAGTCTCCTAATTATCCTAATTCTTAAAATATAACAGAAGACTTCTTTTTCAAAAAAAAAAAAATATTTCAACACTTGTTTGGTTGCATTTAAAATATTAAAAGGCCAATTACTAGGGAAACCGTTTTTTTCTGCAAGAAACATGAGTCCATTTTATATTCCAGAAAATACCAAAACTGCACACTATTTGTTTCTCCCACTAATGTTTTAAAACAAGGGTGGAAACTTCCTAATATTGTATCGCATTTTGCTGAAACTTTTTCGGGTATTCCCAGGCAGTTAATCATGCTGTTGTTATTTTTCTTGAAAAAGGACTGACTAGCTTTCAAACACTTCCAATTAGGTAATGTTAAACCTTCAGGGACCTTAGAGTTTTATCGACACCAAGAGCATTACTAAGTGCTCAGCCTCAACACAATGCGAAATGTTGGGCCAAGCATACTTGGTGCGAGAAGCCAAGACTGTCATCATTCTGCTGAAAGCACTTACGCAGAAACCTGGGAGGAAGGGGCAGGAAATATTTCGTCAGGGCTGGTGTGCATACAAGTGATAAGAAAAGCAACAGTGTAGCAGCGGTAGCCCCCGAAACAAGGCTGGGGGGTGTAGTACTGTATATCCTTAGTAGAGTAAAAGACTGACTTCATTCGAATAACCTTACGCTCTTTAATGAATTTTCTTTAGCTACCCTAATAAGCTATTTGTATGGTATTGGATGATTTACAAATATCATGGCGCCCCTTTGAAGTTGTTGTGGCACAGGATAAAGTTGTAAGACTTCTCAGTACACCTGATAGCTTTCTAAATGAAAGTAACCTGGGAATTTTCATAATATTAACTCAATATTGGCCTACTGCAAAAATAAGCAGGAAAGTACCAGTTGATTAATGGGTGAATAACGTGAGAGTGCTATGTAGATTAAAGATGGCAACGGTAATATAATAATGTAAATAAGAAGGAGGAGAAGAACATGATGGGTCTAAGTTAAATAAACCCTATTTTGTTTGAGTTGGACATTTAATGGATTAACATTTTCTAGATATTCTGGGTCACCTCAATTTAAAAAAATATTAAAAACCCTAGCCCTTTTTTAAATAGTTCATCTAAAAAATGGATAAAGTAGTGCATTTCATGACTTTTAGTTATATTATTTAAGCAGCACATTACAGAAGAGTGTTGAGGTGCTGTAATCTGTATTCCCTTTGTCATGACAATGACATTGTCTAAGCAATTTCTCTTCCCAATGCATACATTTACAGAGATTCTAAAGTTGCGAACCTTAAAACCATAACATTCTGGAGACACTTTCTGTAAATGTTATCTATGCTTTAACTGAATTTAAAGACCACAACAATCTTGTAGTAGACAGTTTAAGAAATAATTTTTTCTCCATCTTGAGCTCTTTCCTTCTCTAAGTTGGTTATCCAGAATGTCCCTTAAAGAAGCAGTTATTCTCCATATTTTTTCACTGATCTTAAAAGTCTTCTTCCGAACCAAGAAACTCATGCAGGATGCCTAAAACATTATTGTCAAAATTAACCTTGTAGAACCATTGCAATTATTTCTTTCAAATATACAGGGAATTTATTTTTGTTCTACTAATCAGTGCTCGCTCTAATAAGTGAAAGCCAATCTTTTGTATATTATTTTAATATTATAATTATTATTATTAACAAATAGCTATATTATAGCTTGTTAACCAATTTAACTAAGCACTATATCTGACACAATCCAAAACAAATGTATTTAAAAAAGGGTATATGATCGATTTCCCTGATTCATAACATATTTTTTGCCTGCTCAGAGGGTTCATCCTAATCAACTCTGTATTATAGAAGCAATTTCTACGTATGCTGCAAGGTTATTCTCATATAGCCAACTTATTCTCGAGCGGTATTAGAATTCACATAAAGCATTCCATATAGCTAAACTCTAAAGATAAAGCCCACAAATTATAATTCTACTTTAGCCTTAAATATAAAAAAGCTACATGAGATTAATCATTGGGGATAGCAGGAAAAGAAAAAGAACCCAACATGTGTTTCAACAAAATTACTCGGCTTTGTCAATAGAAAGCCAAGATATAAAAGTGCCAATTAAGTAGTCTCTTTAAATACAGTACAATGGAATTATATACTGTAGCTACATGACATTGTGTTCTATAGGACACAAGGTGCTTATAGAAGTCAACAAAAGGGAGATATCCCACCTCCCATAAACTCTGCATAGACCTGCAAGTCCAATAGTTAACAAGAAGGTATTTAATAAGAAGATATAATATATTTTCTTAATGAAAATGCAAAGTCAACAGCTGGTGTATGGATCAAGATCTGAATTTCCAAAGCTCAAGCAGGTTTAAAAGAAGGCAAACATGTTTCAGACTAAGCGTATGTATCCCCCTGTACGCTTCTCCCCCAAGACTGCCATTGTCTAGAAACTTGACAATTGTTATTACGTTACACTTTATTTATACAGTGCCAGCAGATTCTGTAGTGTTATTACAATGATGGAGAATACAAAATTAACAATAATATTAAAGTTAACAATATACAAAATTTACAATAACATTAGTACACATAACACAAGCTGGTACAGAAGAAGGAGAAGTGTCTGGTCTAGAGTGTTAAGGTAGAATGAGAAAGAATGTGGGGATCAATTTTAAGAAAAAGAACTTTGTCTGAGACTCGTCATTCTTATTTAGAGACAAAAAAGGAAAATGTAGTGTTTTATATACAGCGTAAAAAAAGATACATATTATGTGTACCTACTAGTTTTCATACCATGCAATCATTTGCTGTGTGACTTCATAACTGACATAATCTTATCTTTTAGCTACATGTAACAAAGTGGCTCCTGCTTTGCATATAATTCCCTTTTTTAGATGCTCAAGACAAAATAAATCCAAAGATAGCCAGTGGGAAGGAATAAATGATAGACTCTGTTTAGTTTAAGTGCCATTCGCCCGAGTAGCTTTAATACTTACCAAAGAAGTGCCGGTGAGGCCTTCTAGGAGATCCAGTAGTTTTCTTCCATCCTTGAGGTCTACAAACAAATCTTTCACAGGGCTGTTCCCACTCTACAAGACAAAAAAAGCAGTAATGATGTAGTATTCATTAAACCTTTCAAAATAAGCATTAATTACTTTTCAAATAATGATTGAGCATGAAATGCTTCTTAGGCTAAGAGTTGGTTTCCAAAGAGCTTGCAAATGCATGCGTAGGACATTTTATGCTGAAATAAGGAAGACTTATGTGCGCTAGTTCATTAACTCTGTGGAATTTAACACTTTTATAATTAAGCACAGCATTAGAAACACTGGGCTTGATTCAACGAACTATCTAAAATCTATCGTTTTGCTGTAAATGAAGATTTTATACATACTGACGATCTAGTAATTCATCTCCTAGATCAAAACTCCAAAAAACGATCACCAACTCATCAAATATAGTGGTACTTACATGTTTAGTAAAAAAATCTCATAATCGTGGCATGCTCTGATTCCACATGTAGGCCAATAAGCTTTTTGACAGCATAAAAGCGTAAGTCAATGCCACAGCTGAAGCTCATTACAGCCAATGTGGTACAGCCAGTAGGTACATTTGTTTTCCTACCCTGCATTCAATTTCTTTAGATAGGTATTGAGGATTCTAGACCATGTAAAACGCACCTGTAAAAGTTAATCCATTTAAGTCTCCCTAATAGTCTGAGCACTGAACTGTAGTAGTCGAGTTCTACTAATTTAAATGTAGCTTTTTTAGCAGTTACATTTATCAATCCATGGCTATGGTTATGGATTTAGTGAGTGAGCTGAACTATAAAACATGCATTTTTCCTCCACAGGATAAAAACCAATGAATAAGTCTGGAGGAAGAACAGGTATAGAAGAATACATTTAATTACTAACACATTATTGAGACTTTGGTCAGTAGAGCACTGTAACATGCTCATACCCACTAAAGCTGGTGTCTGTTTTTCCAAGAAAAAAAACAGCAACCCAAAATAATACTTTACCCAGTGATATTAGAGATTACAATGAAATATGTTTCCCAGCAGTTGTTCCCATGAAAATGACATCAAAACTATCCCACAATTCCAGTGAATGATATTTTCAGGATTCTGAAGGACACATCATTTCTTCTCCTGAATTATCGCTGGTCGTCTAGACAGCTAAGAACTGGTGCATGACAAATTGCTATCCTTTCTATTTTTCAAGGAACACAATATTTAGTATGCAGTAAAATATAATAATAATATTTTATTTATTAAGCGCTACAGTGGTGGTTACATTATTATTATTATCTTTTATTTATATAGCCCCGACATGTTATGTAGCACTTCTTACAAAACAAATAGCAACTTTCTATTTTCTATAAAATGGGTCTTCATAAAGTCATTTCCCTTTGCTGAGCACATATGACAATCTTCCTACAAAATAATTTTACATTTTTACCCCAGGAAAGCTAAGATCACAAGTAACATT
>VKOC01008330.1:0-23203 GCA_009364415.1 Spea multiplicata | reverse complement strand
TCAGCAGTGGCAAGAAGGTGAGTAATATCGTGGTAAGAATGAAATGTAGAAAATTGACAAGTTGTAGGAGTCAACATGAGAAAACTAAATGCAGCTAAAAAGAATTTAGGTAGAATATGGAGACTCTTGGCATTTGCAACACTGCAGAACAGTCCAAAACAGAAGTTAAAATATATGGCAGTGCCATAATTGTGCTAATAAAAAGAAAGTGAGGACTTGCTTATGAGAAATTGGACCAGGGTCTAGCATGATTTCAGGCAATATTTCATATTGGTCGTTTACCGTTAAAATGAAGGGGAATGAAATGAAAAATGCTTTGGACTGTGCTTATGATGAGATATTCTGATTCAAGGTGCTGCATGTACAGCAATCAGAAGCAATATTCAATTGTTTCCTATAGTTGTTGCTTAGAACGCATCTGGTACTCTGTTGTTGAGTAAAGCCAAAAGTCCAATTCTACTTATCACTCCTGCTTAATATGCATATGTTGGAGAAGTAAGTAGAGAAAGGGGTTGTGATAGTAACATTTGAATACATAACTAGATTTAACATACAGTGAAGGAAAAAAATATATAATCTCTGCTGATTTTGTACCTTTGTCCACTGA
This sequence comes from Spea multiplicata, assembly GCA_009364415.1. Lineage (NCBI taxonomy): Eukaryota > Metazoa > Chordata > Amphibia > Anura > Pelobatidae > Spea > Spea multiplicata. The sequence continues at coordinate 22,596 of VKOC01008330.1, read as the reverse complement.
CAAAGAAATGATCATCCCTTTGATGTGGTGAATTTGTCCTGTCCCCTTAGCAGAAAAATACCCCCAAAGCATAATGTTTCCACCTCTATGTTTGACGGTGGGGATGGTGTTCTTTCGTAGGCAGCATTCCTCCTCCTCCAAACACCGCAAGTTGAGTCGATGCCAAATAGTTAGATTTTGGCTTCATCTGACCACAACACTTTCACCCAGTTCTCCTCTGAATCATTCAAATGTTCATTGGCAAACTTCAGACGGGCCTGTACATGTGCTTTCTTGAGCAGTCGGACCTTGCGGGCGCTGCAGGATTTCAGTCCTTCACGGTGTAGTGTGTTACCAATTGTTTTCTTGGTGACTATGTTCAGCTGCCTTGAGATCATTGACAAGATCCTCCCGTGTGGTTCCCGGCTGATTCCTCACTGTTCTCATGATCATTGAAACTCCATGATGTGCGATCTTGCATGGAGCCCCCGAGGGAGATTGACAATTATTTTGTTTTTCTACCATTTGCGAATAATCGCATCGACTGTTGTCACCTTCTCACCAAGCTGCTTGGCTATGGTCTTGTAGCCCATTCCAGCCTTGGTGGAGATTTTGGAATCTGAATGATTGCTTCTGTGGACAGGTTTCTTTTATACAGGTAACAAACTGAGATTAGGAGCACTGCCTTTAAGAGAGCACTCCTAATCTCAGTTTTTTACAAAATCAGCAGGGGATCAAATATTTTTTTCTTCATTGTAGTATAAGAGGGGTTAACGTTGTAATGGAGAATTAAGAGAAGATGTCACAGTCTAAAACTAGGGTAAAAGGCGTAGGTGTAATGTAAGGATGTTTTATGTCACTGGGAGTTTCTTCAAGTAGAGGTGGTAGATGCTAATATAGTGAGGGAATGTAAACCTCTATAGGGCATACATAAGACTATCCTGAATATGAGACAAGGCCAAGAACCAAATACAGTTTGGGGTTTTTACAGCTGGAAAGAAACAGGTGTACTAGATGGGCTTAATTGCTGTATTCTGTCAATTTTTGTTTCTATACAGTTTACCTACTGCAGCTTAATCAACCCTTAGGATCAAAACTCTGGCCACATAAAGAAAACCTAGGACCAATGTGTAATTCTGCAGATTAATGCCCATGAGATGGGACCAGTTGGAAAAGGCACATAGAATGGAAACCAAACCTTCAACAAATATCCTGTCAGATACATTCATTAGCCAAGGCTACCATAAATTGGCTTGAAGGAAGGCCTCCCTGAGAGCTCAGGGTAGATGTTTATGCGCAAGCCTAAGACCTTTAGAATCTTAAATCCTATCCAGTGCAGGCTACAATGACAATGCATCCCTCTTCCCAAACATGATTGTTTGAGGCATGTAGGAACATGCTTTAAACCTTGCATGCATATCTGGGAGTTCTCTGGCTCCGGCTACCCAGAGCTCTTCTTGCGAAATGCGGGTAGGAGGTCCTGTGTACGTCAGGGGGCGGTCCTGACGATGTTTTGGGCTGATGTTTCTTCAGAAAATATAATGGTGTCCAAGGGTTGGTGACAATAAGCATATGTGTAGTGGTACACTTTTTACATGTGAGGAATCAGTATCCACACATGTCAAACCCTCTTCTTATGAGATTTACCCACTTTCAATCATTTACTGTCCCATTTAGCTATGGCAAAGCCTTTTGCATTTAGTTCTTCTGAGAAAGCACTAGGGCCAGTGTTGGTTTTGCCTGTCATTTAAATACTGACAATGGGGCTTAGTTGCTGAAGTGGGATAAAGGCTCTATGTAACTGAAAACATAATTGGCCAAACCACCACAGATCTGTATCGTTTCTACAGCGGTCAAAATAAACTTTGGTCTCTGTTGCATTAACAAAGAAGCATGACAGAACTATAGTTGGCATGCACAGCATATTTTGGAATTTGCCCTAGAATAAAGTATTTTAATCTTAGCTGAATTCAGCTTTAACTGCACCTCACAATACCATTTTGTTTGATGTTAGGCAACCACAAAGTCCTTTTATGTTCTGGCTCACATATCTAACATTATAATTTCAACTTTTAATTGAAAAAAAAATATATTTATACTGTGCTGAAAAGGACATAAACAGTTATTAATAGGGGAAGGGATGTAGCATTGGTATTCTGATAAATAAAAATATGAATCCAGTATATATGAACACATCTGGTCCCCATTAAAGAAAAAAGCAGCAAATCACAAAATCTTTTCACAAAGGTGTGCCAAACACGAATCATAAATACCAGAATAACAGTTCTCCTGACCAAGACAAATCAGATAATTTTACAAAATACACCACCTCCTTGGCTGGGAATTTATAGCCCCACTTACATAAGTTTAGTGTGAAAATCCAACTTAGTTTGCATATTAAGAATTTTGCAGTACATTTTAGTCTTGCATAGAATCTATTAGACAGAAGTAAATCATTCATACGCAAAATGTATGGTTAGTTAGCTGATTTGGACAAAAAGAACCTACCACAACCTAAATCACAGCTGTACTGGAAATATAATCTACTTTCATTTTGCGTGCCCTCTTGACCATGGCTTTCCCTACAGCTCTTAGCACCCAAGGAAAACTATGTCTCGAGGTTTTCTCCACCATTTTCTTTCATGGTAACATGAAAAACAATATGGCAGCAGCACCAGCTACCATTTTAGTACCCACGGCAGTTGGCTAGTTTGTCTATATGACAATACGCCAGTTTATATCTCCCTTTGGTAGGAGCTAATACATCCTGGCATTTCGTGAAGAAATGTGGGCATTGTGCTCAGTGTAAGTGAATGATTAATTGGTTCATATTTGACTTTAACACACAACAAGGCCAAGGTAAAATAGTCCCTAACTTAGAATGTAGTACCTCTAAAGCTAGTTTAAAAAAAACCCACATGCACACATACCAGTTCAAATATTTCCCAAATGTAAATTATAGACAGAATGATTGACAGGCTTTTCATTGAAGAACAGACAGATTACATATAAAAATTAAAAGACGCACAGGTATGGGTGTACGGAAAAACATCAGAAGGTAGGCATGTAGACCGACAGATAGACAGACAGACTGCAGAATGCCTTAAGAAGTAATAGTTGCATTTGTATTTTTTTTTTTTAACAACACGCAGAACTAGAATGTGAGATGAATTCTTTAAGTGCAAGGCATAGGAATCTGTGATTGTGCTAATATATACAGTAACAGTTCCAATGGTTTTTTTTCTACATAACGCTTGATAGCATATGCTTCATCAGCTGTAATATTTACATGTATCCAGCTTTACATGGTTATCTTAATAAACAACTTAGCAGTTATCAGCCAGCAGCTACAAAAGCGGTTTTTTGTTTAAGGAAAAAAAAAAAAGGAAGATGCCTAATCTTACGTCAGCATGTCTGAGATTTCAGACAGTCAGCTAGCTTCATGTGGCCAGAGTTCCTGTGAGCAAAACTGTACGGGTAGCACCAGCAATGACTTTCAGGTGCAGAAGTCACACTTCTCATCGCAATGTTCCTTACAATTTTGGGATGCCAGGTCCTTTCCTCGGTCGGGGTTTTTTGCCGAAATTGGCCTTTTTTTGTAGAGGACATTGAATGATAACACTACAAGTCAGCTGACTGCTGTGTCACAGATCTCCTGCTTTCTACATTTTCACAACTGCAAGAGCTCTTTCTGCTGCAGTTTCATAGTCGCAGTGCGGCAATACAGACGCATAAAACGGATACGGGACGACGTTGTATTTTGTTTTTCTGGGGTTTTAACATTACCACAATTTTTGGAATACAGCTGCCTTTTTTTGGATAAGAGCAAGGAAGTAGCCTGGATTGAGACGCTGACTTCCAACTTGCAGCGTTTTTCAATTAAACACGCATTACTTGGAGACTTGAATCCAAACCGCTTCCAAAGAACAAAGAAAAAACAGCTGTTTTCTCACCTGGTATAAAAAAGAGTTCTCTGTGGCACGCTACTGTACCTGCAAAGAATAGAATCCCCGAGACAAAGGATTCGGTGCATGTTAGTGTCTATATCTGGGGCCTTTATAGCCACTCTATAGCTGAAGCTTTCTTATACGTCCTTGGTTACATATAACGCTGGTGGGGGAAAAAAAAAGAAAAGAAAAACCAGAAGGATGCAGTTTATTTCTCACATGAGTAAGAACAAGGCTCACACAAAAAGGAGAGAGAAGCCAGACTTACTGACCTAAATCAATCCCAATCCTTTTCTGGATACAGGGCAGCCGTCTAGCAGTGACACAGCCAGCCATCAAGTGGAGAATTTCTAGGATTGCAATCTTTGTTGGTTGGAGCTACGCTAAATGCAACACATTACTCCCCAAATATTATGGTTTTGCTTTTGATCTTTGTTTATTTGCTGCTACCATCTTTTTTTCTCTCGCTCTGCTGCTATTAATAGTGCTCTGTCTAAGTGCACATTCGTCTGGATTAGTCTGTCTGTAATGCAGTCCTTATCTGCTCCTGCTGGAAATCAAGGCACTAAGTCAGTCTGCTTTAACAGTTGTTTTGCGTGATGCTATGCAGCTAGGATGCCTTGGACGCTGACAACAAAGGAGAGTACACAAAAGCATCACTTTATCTTCTGGATTGTTACAGGAGCATAACTCTCGTCGATATGATACCTTCCTCCTCTTTTTCCTTCATTACTCTCTTTTGTTTCTAAATCAACAAATCGAAGAACCAAACAGATATCGTCATCATGGATGTGTGTTCTTTTTTGTATGTGTATTCTTTTTTTTTTTTTTTTTTTTTAAATGATTTGGGTTCGACAAAAATCCAGCCTGTGGAGAATGCGATTCAAGACTGCAGCACATTTTTCGGTTATTGCCAATTTCAAAATACTTGGTTTGTTGAAGCAGAGCCCTAAGGGACGAGCTCAGCAACTGAGAGAGATCGTAGATAAAGAAATAAAAATGACAAGCGTAATGGAGGTTCTGCAAAAGAGACTGTCAGAGAATCAGTTCGTGGATAGAAATTTCCCCAGTATGAGTCTGAATAATTCATACATCGAAATTACCCTGCTTTCACCTTTCTATTTAAAGCGACATGATCTGAATCTCTAATAAATTTTCAGGATAAAGTAAAATGCCAATTTGGATCTGAAGTGCTTGAAAGCAGATGCTGAATCCTGAATCTTTCGATATCTTTCACTATTATGCGGCGAGGACTCCCCTTCTTCATGAAGCTGCATTACCAAGGAAAATTACTGTGATTACAATAGCAACAATAGAATACCACGAAATCATCTCTAATTTGCCTAATTTTCAAAGACTGGCATTCCTGCTTGAATACCCCCCTGTCTTGCTGCCCTGGATCGATATTGTACCGCAAGGAAATAATTATACCTTTTTCTTTCTTCTTCTTCATATTTTGTGCAAAGTCTACAAAAACTCCCAAATAATGTCGTTTGGGGTCTGAGCGCACAGTCGATATGTTCTTAACTATCGTTCTTGTTGATTTGTCTATGTTGATGCTTTGTTAATAGATGCGAAAGGGGCAGAGTCTTTCCTTGGTGTCCTATTGTGAGTGCTAATGTTGGTTCCTTCTTTGCTTTAACAAAATTTCTGTACAGGTGAATTGTGATTGGATGATACTGGCCCAGACAATAGACTATGCGTTATGTCTGTGTTCTGTTGGTAGTCTGCAGGTGTGTGGTGTTCGCATTCTCTGCGTTTTCATGTGTGGACTACTTTTATTGAACTGCTGAATGAGTATGTTCACCTGCGTCGACATCGATAGATATGATTTCTGTTAGGATAATTCCTTAAATTGAATTTACGTTTGAAATACGAATCACATACTCCTCCTATGGAACAGCTTATGTCCTGGATATGTAAGTATGCAAATGGTAGCTGTCAGAAATTCAGCTATTTTATGAGGTATGCAGGTTGGAGGAGAGTTTGCATGCTTATTTTTGGGGTCACATAATACTAATTATTGGCATATGAATTCCTGTGCTAGAAAAATGAGCATATATAATGTATAATGTTTAGGAATGTTTTAGGACCCAAAAAAACTTTGTTAAAGATCAATAAAAGCTATAGATACCATAAGAATGGTGTGTGGGTATATATATATGCAAAGGAGAACAACATATTTAGAAAATGTATTCAGTTTCATTATGTACCAGCAAAACAATACACATTGAACATGCAGAATAGCGTGGTTGTTCGTGTGTTAACCTGGTTTTACTCTTGATTCATTTTTGCAAATGAGAAATTGTTTCTGATTTGAGAAGGATTACTGGATCCCTTGAATTTTCAAATCAAGGAATTTTCTTTTGGGAGGATGCAGTCTTGCCCGGATTTTACATTTATATTCATTCACAAAGTTTATTTTTATTACGTACTTGTATTTTTATAGCATAAGCATATTATATACTCATTAACCTAGCATAGTCCGTTCTAGAGATACACAAGTTGAAAATGTTGTGCCTACAAACGATGTGTAAAACTTCACTGCAAGAACAAAATTGCTCCTAAAAAAAGTAGTCCATTGATAGCTAAAGATGCATGCAGCTGTTAGGTATACTAGGCCCTACTGATAGAAAAAAGCTTAAATGAGCATAAAGATAAATATTATAAGACACTTAATCGCTAACTTCACAAAATGCAGAAGTGATAACTATAATTAGAAAACAAAAATAGAAAACTGAAACTTAGCATTTTAGGTACATTTTATGGCTGTAAATCTTTGTACATTTGAAATACAGCCATTATACTTTTCTTTTATTTTATCAATGAGGTGCTTTAACCCTGGTTTATCGAACAAACTAGGTATCAGATACAAAGATTATAAATACATTGGTGTTTGAATAACTGTTCAAACCAATGAATTATTTAAGTTGACCTAGATATGGTTTGTTTCAAGTTTCACCCTACTGGCGATTGCCACTCCTAGACTGATTCATTTGGTTAATGTGAGCTTGCTTGCTATTGACTGTATTCCTAAAACTCTGTGTTTCTGGTTCAAATGCCAAAAGTTGGGAATTTAACACCGATTTCATACTGGAAGGAACATTGCATTTACCAGTTGTGCGATAGTAGCATTTTGATTAGAAGGACAAAAAAATTTGTTTTGCCCATAAATGTTGTTATTGCATTTACCTAAGGTATAAGGCTACTATACTTTATTAAATTTAAAAAAAAAGAGAAAATGGAACAAGCTTATTTTTTCAGAATTTTTAACTGCTTACACTTTTTTTTCCTTGCCATTATGTTTTCGCCCAATGCAGATTCCCCCAGTGCTGACGCTCTGTCTAGTCATGCACAAAAAAAGAGCGAGACGGGGAGGGATTATGTATAATGCAGAATATACTGACTGATTCCTTATTAAAGAAATGGTGCTTTACTGCATTGGTTTAACTGAATTTGTTGGGTAAAGATCACCCATGTTCTAAATGTATTTAAAACAATATAATTATTTTCTTCTGGATTCTATTAATGAGCTTGTGTTCATAAACTATTTCCTTCATTGCAATGGTGTCCAATGGGCGAAGTTTTCTTATACTTAATGTCTTACCCAGTATTTGATACTATAGACATTACAGGAAAACCAATGATGTACAAATTTTAGACAAAAGAAATGCAGAGGTGTTCAAAACTGGTGCATCAGACGTCATTTGCAAGCTTGCTTTTCTATCTTATAAACGTAATAATAATTCTCACCTCTCTCATGCAATGATCGGAGAGCTAGCAGAACAATACCAAAAGAGATACAACTATGATATAGTGTTCTGCTTCCTTTAAAACATCCCACACAAGGTGTTTAAAGGGTAAAATAAGTTATGTTATCTTTTGGTTGTTGTATGCTGGATCGGTGCCTACCGCTTGGTAGCGTACGATCCCTCGTTTTAAGACCTTTCGTTATTTTATTGTACTGATCTTTTTGGCCATCCTGTATAACATGGCAAATATAAAAACATTATCCTTTCAGCTTTCTGTTACAAAAAGATAAAATATGAAACAAAAAAGACAACTACTGTGAAATGGCCATTGTAGTTTCTAGAGACCAAACCCACTTGTTACTTCACATTTTGTGAATAATTGGTATCAGAGATGCTCCAAACAATGATATCCTCATTGGCATTGTTACTACAGTAACTCAAATGTACTTATGAGTATTATCAAACAATACTCAAAAGCCTTCTCTGGGTTATACATAGAATATTTGCTTTATACCTTTTTCCATACCCATTATTTAAAAGATTTTGTTTCAGTGGATTTCGAAAAACTGATTGATGTGATATTATGGGGGGGGGGACTGTGCACTTCCAGATGAACTGCCACACAATCTCTTTGGCATGCTATGCTTCTGTGACAGATTGATGTAATGTGCCAACTTTAACAAGAATTATAAAGCAGGTTTTTACTGTGAGGGAATCGCTAAAATACTTCTTTTGTTCTTAACATCTATGCGTTGAAACGTATAGTGGGACCCATATACGTATCCTATAACAAAAGGAAGGCAGCATATTTTGGATGGTTTCCATATTCTTGCCTTGATTAGTTCTGTGGCATATATTGTACAAAAGCTTTAGTCTCCTCTGTATTTATGCCTGTAATAATTTGCAAACCTATACCCTGCCAAGTTCTCATTCTAGTTGGCTACGGCCAATAACAGCACACTTGCATATTGGATTGTGTTGTCTGCTGCCCTCTTCCAGAACTGCAACAATGCACGTTGTTTTAGCTATTATTGTGACTGGTACATTGATATTAGAAAATAGAAATGCATGTTTCGTTATTGAAGTAGTGTACATACTACATGGTATAATTTATTTCATGATTATTTAAAAAAATGATTGACTTTCTCATTTTCCTAATCTGAAAAAGTTAATTAATAGAATCAAATACATTTGGGGCAGTTCAATCACAACTTAGCGTGGGCTCGATCAAACATGCTATCAATGTTTCAGTAATCAACAAGCTGCATGGACACTTCATTGAGATCTACAGAAGTCTTCATTGATTTCAAGGGCGTTTTTCTTTCACATTTAGCAGCAAGTTGGAGAGTTTGTATCAGTAAATACTCAAGATAACTAGACATTTTATGCTATAGCGCAGATGTGCACAATTCCCAGGTCACAATTTTTGGATATGCCCTTTTGACACATCACATGAGGAATTCATGGCCTGTGGGCAGCCCTTGAGGACTGGATTTGTGCACCTCTGTTAAAATCATACTTGCTGAATGTTTTTGAGTCACTCTGGCATTTTCCGTTAGTTGCCTTGACACCTTATTACGTCATCAACACTGATTGAAGCCTTAGTGCTACACTAACTAGCAGGCTTCCTCTTTGGCTAATGTCATGTATTGCGTGGGCTGGCTGTGCAGCTCCTAGCTGTACTAAGAATAATTAAACTTAAAAGACCCTGTACGCAGTTCAGAGGAAGGATATTTAAAACAAATGCTTATGTGTCCTTCCCTAAATTTTACTGTTATCTTACTCTACATGATATTCATATAGTACCTGCTACATATTATTTTGTCACTTATTAAGGTGGAGGACTAGTGTCAGGTAGGAGTTATCTGCCATTTTCCTGTGACACGAGAGCTCTAGAAAAATACCACGCCCCAGCACTAGTTTATTCGTAATACTGTCTTCCCGCGCTACATTATTTTTCAGTCTGTTTTCTACTGTGGCTTTGTATCTCACCTGTTTGCCCTGCTATTTTAGTTGATTCTTCACAAGCAGACTTTTAATTGGAACAAACTACTTCTATGGGGTTTATTCACTAAACAGTGAGTTTGTATTTTGTGATAACCAAGTGAAACAAACAGTTTACCTCAACGACTTCACTAGGCACTATGAATGCGGTCCATGTTGAATCTCTCGTAATAAGAACCAAGGTCTTCTGAGATATTACTATCCATTTGGTTGTAAAACACAAAATCCTGGGTCCTTCATGCAAGCTGTGTGGGAGGTCCTCTCCCCATGTATGAATTCTGTTTTCGATGTCAATAGCTATGTCTTCGAATATGTTATAGAACAAGTGAAATCAGTGGTCACCTTATGCATTTACATTATGGAGTAAATGTAATTTTGCTCAAGACAAATACCTTGGGCATACTCGGTGATAAAATATTACAGACATCATTAGCACAAGTTTTAAAAGGCCCACTACTGCACCACAGGAGCTGCAAGGGCTTTTGTTACACCCTTAAGCTTAGCCAGATCCGCCATTTTTTTAAGAAAGGCTCATTGGTCTTTGTCTTATATTGATACCTGGGAACTCTCCCGCATGCTGCGGGGGGGCTCCAGGTAGCCTGAGAGTTCCCAGGTATGGTTATGTCATACACCTTCAACTCACTGTTTAGTGAAAAAACACCTATGAGATTACCAATGAATTAAGAAAGATAGTAGATTAGAACTCTCTATTTTGTGGAGTATAACTAAACAAAATACTAAATCCTAATCCTTGTTATGATGAGCAACACTTTATGAATAGAAACTAAAAAACGGGAATGCTGCTTTAACAAACATACATTTTTGAAATAAATTAAGTGATTAAAAGAGGATTCATTTTTTGTAGCTGTATATATTGTTATCTCAGGCCTTTTAAGATGGTTACAGTATGCAGTGGCTATATTTAGTAATTTGGTGGTGCTTTCTAAATAATTGGTTTTAGCATAGCGATATTTTCATTCATATGCTCTTAAAGCCTTTGTCCTCTTCCTTGTAATCAGCAGCCATTAGTCTGTATGTTTGTGTTTACATCAATGTGAATTTTAGTAATAATGGCAAAAGAAGACAAAAAATCCTAGAAAGCAAGATGTCTATGCAAATGTTACCAGGAAAGGAACCATTCGCAATATGGCACTTAATTATTCAAATGTGTTTAACAATATTTTTAAAATCAAAGCAAGCTTTTAATTAGCTAGAAAAAATAATCATATTGGGTTTGTTTGCACAGATAGTATTAAAGGAACAGTACATGGGAACTTAATTCATGAATAGAAAGTATATTCAAGGTCCACTTTACAGTCAATATTTCATTACATGACACTAGGTGATGTCTCTGAGAACGGAAAGGTAACTTTTTACTTTCATCTAAATAAAGGCTATTTTGCGGCATAGATAATAATATTTGTAATTTGATACCAACATAAATTATGTTGGTCGATAAAACAAATATATTGAGGTCTGGATACTTTTTTAGCAAAATAGAACATATGAGTCAAGACAATGTAACTACAGGAGAGTGTTGTTCCAAGGAAAACAAGGAAAAATTTACTCTTAGAGGTAATATAGGAAAATACTTAAGTAGATTTTTTCTCCTGGATCAATTAAGAACAAAACTAGAAAAAAATTAACTGAATACCCATCTGCCTTGTTTTGAAACTATGCTTCCATGGAGACTTTGATGCTTCCCAAAAATTACATTTCACACCTAATCTGCTCTTTGCCTACTTCTATTAAACTGCCCAGGCATTCTTTTACTCTTGTATTCTACTACAATAAATTTAATCAAACATTATTTGATTAAACTTAGTCAGTAAACCCCTTAGTCCATGTTCTTCTTAACATGTGTATTCATATTTGGGAAGCGATGACATAGAATACAAAATAAAATCAGTAATATGGACAATTTTCTCCAGAATACAGTAGAATTTTAAGAATATGATGGAGAAGGGGTAACTATAAATGTAAGGTTATGCATTTTCAATTTGAGTGTTTTTATAAAGGAATGAATACCTTTTTTATTGTAAAATGAAATCCTGACCATGACATTTAAAACCTTAATAAAATTACTATCTCCTTTTATATCTGCCCTTACCTAGAACTACTCGAACAATTATACATTTGTACATGTCATTTTGACTTTTCCATCATGTTTTCCAAGTGGGACAAACAGCGCTCCAGAGTTAAATATACATGCAGTGCAGAGGCAGTGCTTTATAAATAATTGGTTTTAGCAGAGATATTTTCATTAATATGTATCACTGTATATGCTAATTGTATAATTTTAGACATTTTGTATACTTTTAAACAAATACTGCCATCCTTTAAAGAGACTTAAGGATTCAGATTGCCATTAGGAAAAAAATAAGTAAATTGAACAAATCTAATGATTGAATTCATATGGTGCCTAAACCAACAAAGTAACCAATACAAAGTTTATTGCAGCCCTGATTTATGCTATTAAACCCTTTGTCCTCTTGCTTGTAATCAGCAGCCATGTATGTGAGCTCCTTACAGATGGCAGTAATTGTCCCGATAAATGAGACATGTCCTATTTCAGAGTATCTTTGGCTGTATAGGACAAGGTTTATTTTGGAAGTCTCAGTAGCAATGTTGTCTGCTCAAAAGCTTGCTGACCAAAAGATAAGATGATAGAATGTTGAGTTCCAAAAATGCCTTCACATAAAATAGAGAGTAACTGCCTAAAGCTACTAAGCTTGTTTCAAAATAGATTCTCCCAGCAATGCATTCTGGCCTAGGAAAACTAGGCCTATGGCAGCTGGTCCAGGGGGAGATGGCTGTCCCCATGCCACAAAGCTACTGAGTGATCATCTTCACTGGTGTTCCGCTGCTCAATGGGCTGGATGTAAGGACAATCTCTGGTATCCCCAACTGGCGCATTGATACTGTGCTGACACAGCCTCTATATGATGCATTTGCCTTTAAGTGTATGCGCAAAGGGGTCTCCTGCATGAGAAAAAACTGGGGGACCAGCAAAGGGGCAAATGAATACGGGGCTCCCACAGAACCTCCATGTAATTACAAAGGAAATACCACGGACATTTGAAGGGACCTCTCAGCTATTATATGCATTAAAATGGATATGCTGGCTGTATTGTTTATTAAACTCTAAACAATTCCAGAGGTTCCAGAAAATTCATCTCCGGAATTCTGGGAATTGGGAAGCCCTTTTCCCCACGTTGTACTGGATAGTATGGTATTGGGAAAGGTCACAAATGAAACAGTCAAGCGCGTACATTACTCTAGAATGTAGCACATAATTGTATGTACACAAGTTCAGTCACAATATAGTCACACCTCCGTGGTGCACATATAGTTAAATCGCACTACTTAAAACAAGAACACATCCATGTGTTTTAAATGATATGACTGCTGTGAAGGGATGCTGCAGCAGCCCCTCAGGCCTTCACATGTCAGCACTGTGCAGTCACCAAGTTGACTGTAAATGCTTTTAGTGCTCTAGTCTGGTAATGGACTGATTATCAGTAAATAGATTTCTGTAATTGTACAGTGTGCCCAGGCTTACAACACAAAGCACTTAAGGTTTAGTCTTGGACTTTATTGATATGAAACAAAATGGCCTTGATACAATTACAAGTCATTGTGACTCAATTATTCATTGCTGATCATCATTTATTGTGTGTTGTTCCTGAATTACCTCTTAAATTGTTGTTTCTGCCAGTGCTTATAACACTAGATTGTAGGAACATAATTTAATATTATAGTTTTATAATTTAGTAAGCAAATCAAGGGATGGGAATTCAAAAGGGGAACAGAATATAGAAAATAGTTTTTCGAAACCCATTTCTCTTTTTTCCTCAAGGTCAAAATTTAAAGATCAGTGCATGAAAAATGGTTAGTAAATTAGTAAATCAAGATTAATAGTTAATACCATATAATATATATTTTTAATCTTTCTGTCCAATTGGGTTAATTATCCAACCATGTTTTTTGTGCCCAGCAAAGGGTGACTACATTTTATTTTTGGAAATCTGAGACTCCAGGGTGTTTCATTGGGAGACTAGTTTATAAAAATGTGCTCATTAGGCATTCTCAGCAAATATAGTTGATCATATACCTGGTTATTTTACCATAGTCTGGTATCTTTGCTCACCATTTCTTTTCACTAGTTTTTAGTCAATTTCTCTGTCTACCTGCTTTGTTGCCTTATTGTATTTTTCCTACATACTTGTAACTGACAACACAAATGCAATTTAGATAGTGTCTACTACTTCCTATGGTTAGCAAACCTTCCGGGAGCGTTGTAAGTCCCAAATATAACAGAAACTGCCTCAGTTTTTCATTTTTGTGTGGCTTACTTGTCAGTGATGCATATGTAATTCTATCCCCAAAGATCCGGCAACATGCTAGTATATATACATAATATAAATATTATATGGCCCACACTGGCCATCTGGAATACTGGGCAAATGCCTGATGGGCCACTGGCCAACAGTACCACACAGATACGTCAGAGGCAGATCATCATGAGCACCTAGCATGTGGCCACACATATGCAGACGATGGATTATTAGAGAGCCGCTGGCCTTAAAGTGCCAGGGCCATGTCTTTATCGCCACTTTGGCCTTGAAACTCACCATATATGCATAATATATGATTTGCTATAATCAGATTTTTTACTGAAAATGTACCATGGAAAACATTGTTCACTAGGGCTATTTTTTCTTCAGTTTTTCCTTCTGGTTAATATTGTACAATTATTTGGGGTTTTATAATTCCACAAGATTTATGATTTTATTAGGTTATTGTGCGGTTCTGGGGTAGTTTGACATTAGGAAACAATGGATTTTGAATTTAACAAGCTCAACAATCCTGTTTTTTCTCCTACCATTTTGGCAAAGGTAGTCAAAAATTAATTTGATGCTACAATGTAATTGGTATTGGTTAACATGTAGGATGCAGTGTTAAGCAAAGGCTTCTGCTTTATAGCATTACTACTAGTCATTGATTTATATAGCACCATATTGTTCTATGAAAATGTTTGTAACATGTTCTACATTATGTCATTATGTCTTTGTACAGCCTGCGAGATCTTAGCATAAAGTTTTTCTAGGGACTAAAACACACTTGTAACACCTTTAAGATTCATTTATGTTTTTTCTACAATGAATAGCAGAAGAAGCCAGAGCATCTTTTAAGGCCTATATGAAACTTCTGGAAGGTAAAAAAGCACTCTGGTACAAAATTAATAATAAGTAAATGATACCCAAATAAAATGAAAGTAACCATAGTAGTTTTTTTCTTATCTTTATAAGCTGCACCACTAGCATCAGATCTGACTATGATACCTAGATTATCGCATATCTTACAGTACTGAAAGGCTTGTTAGAACATACGTATCCATTAGAAATAGACTTGCAGACCATGTTAACAATGCTAAAGAGCAATGAGTGACTTCCCTAGCTTGTCGATTTGACAGGAGCCTCCCAAAGGCAGAACCTTTTTACTTCATTCGCTTTTATAATTGGAATCCGTAAGTGTGTGCGTTTGTCACGCAGCAAACTCTTAGGGAAGCTCACTGTCATTATTCTCCTCCGTCTCGTATATGATGGTCTCCAGCAGGGATTGCAAGCTTCTCCCGTGTGGGTCTTGCAAAGTAACTGGAAGGAAGTTGCACATTAAACAATGAAGACAGCTTGGAAGTGGGGGATCTTAATTGAGTGTGACATGAATGTCACAGAACAGATGGCAAGATGATTTAAGCCACTAAAGGTTTGAATAAGAAATGTTGCAAATGTATAACTTTCCTTTTTTTCAGTTTTGAAATCTGATTTGTCTGATGTTAAAGGCAAGTTTGTGACATAGACACACTAAACCAAGAACCACTGTCCTTAGTGACGTATTGATTTATTTTTAAATACTATTGATTATTGGTATAGATGATTTGTAAAGTAGCAGCACATTCTGCAGAACAGAAGACACTGAAATAGAAACAGAAGGCAGGCCAAATAAAACTTTGAACAAAAGTGAGGAAAACAGATGGTGTGGAGGCCAAGTATCTTAAGATGATATGTGTGTGTGAATGACCTACCATTATATATCAACATTATTTGTAGTTTGGTGGGGTTAACAGAAAAAGTACATGATGTCACAGCACAGCCTCCATAGTTTTCAGCAAAATGCTGCTGCATAGAGCACCAGGAGATGACCTCATATACCGACACACAGCAGCGAGGATGGTGGTCATGGAGGGGGCAGCTGGGGTTACTGCACTGGGTCAAGCCTAGGGCAGTGCTTGAGGTAAAAATAACACTGGGAGTCTGTACATTTCTTAATAACTGGAAAAATGAAATGAAGACACTGTTTTTACTTGTTGCTATGTGCATCAGAATCAAATAAAAAGAATAGATTTTGTCATTGGGTTATAATGCAATATTTGTTTATCGTGGCACTAAAATACTAAGTATTTTTGTCTGCTTTTATGATACTTTTCTAACCTAGCCATAAAGTACACCTGTTACATTAAATGTATTTTTTTATTCTCTTTTTATTGAGTTTTACAAGTTTCCATAGTGATAACCTTCCACAGTGATAACCTTCGTTGTTACATTTGCTAAAAAGCATCACTGGTAAACCAAAGTCAAAAAACATAAAGTAAGGAAAACATAAAACCAGAGCAAAGCTTCTGTCCACAGGTGATAGTACTGCATTCTTAGTAATTAGACACTCTCAGCCTTTTTTTCCCAAGAAAGATACAAAAATACAATTTATATATGGTCTAATTTGTATAAACAAGTATATTAAGTTACATACAATCACAAGATTAAATAAAATGTAAACTTAACAGAAAACTATATACATAACTTAAAAATGAGTACATAAAGAAAAGAAGATAGGCCCATAAAGGGCGAGAGTTAAACTATTTATTGTAATCATTTATCATTATTATTATTGTATTGGCGTTTTGTATTACCACTTTTAGACTTGTACATGGTAGGATAACATATTCTCCATTTATATCGTCTACCTTTATAAATTTAAATGCTGAAGCTTGAATCCTATGTACCCAATTCTTCCTTTCTCCATTTTCAGTTGAAATATGACTTGAATTTCCCATGTCATAACTTGCTGTGGTTTCCAATTTCTTGCAATAAATACAAGGGTACTCAGTAGTATAAGGACTACAGTATGATTTAAGTCTGCTCATATTTCATCTTAGGACAATTTAAATGTAATAATACACAATCCGGAGAATCTTCTAACTTTTTACCTGTGAGATGTTCGATCTTTTTTCAATAATATATGGGTCTGATGTTTATGCAGTTGAAACATATGTGGGTATTTCCTGTTCGCATCTTCAGCATGTTGCTATAGACAAGAGAATATTTTATTTATCTTGCTAGGGACTAAATACTGCCTATTGATTAACTTATAAAAGACATCCCATAAGTTTAAGCAAAGTATGTGGCTTTTCACCCGGATTATTGAGGAGATACTCAATTATTATATTTTAATGAGATCTTTGCTCCATGAGGTCATTGCCAGAATTTTTTTAATTATTATTATTACCATTATTTTCTTTTTGTTGTAACCAGCCCGCAACATTGCTTAAATGGGACTTTAACATAATAGAAATATCACTCTATTATAAAGTAGAATCTCTTAGGTACTTTTTTCTTTCTTCAAAAAGCCCTTAATTTTATATAAGAAAAAAAAATATTTGGCAGACATAAAGTCTTTAGCTGTTGGAATGATTTGATTTGACCATTTGTGAATAAGTTATTAAAGCAAATAACTTTCAGATAGGTCAGTCTTTAACCTCTACCAACCTTCCAAAATGAAATGATTATTTTGTGTGTTATGGATGTGTATTGACATATATAATTCCTGAAATTCGATGATATTGAATCTTGGCTTTTTTACTTCCCATACTGTACATATTGTGATATAGCAGATTGTCACTTCTTTTTAATGTATTTCTCATGTGCTGATGATAACTATTCATTAATTAAGCCCCATCGATGATTACAGTAATGTTGACGGAACAGCCAGTAGCCTTTTACCATAGGATAGAATATCTGTAAACTTTAACATAATTCAAAGTTTATTGCTTACAAGATAAAGGCTGGAAAAAGTTGGTATCTATTCTTAGTCAGTATACATTTTTACATAACATAGCTGTTTAAACAACTCTGTGCACAACTAAAATAACTTCATGCGTCACCGCATTTACAATCCAACACTTTACACATGAAAAAATTGTATTGCCAAAGGTCAAGCAGAGCAGGTCGACCCAGTTTACTTGCAAGAGTAATTAGTATAAATATTTTAAAACATTTTTTTCTAGTAAGACAAAATTCATGCTGGCCTAAAAGCCTTAGTTTGGCAGGTCTATTGCACCTTTAGCACAGCAAGAGAATAACGTATAAAAAGTAGGTAATGGAGGTATTCCGACTGTATGGTGTTCCTGGCTTCATGCTCAGCTTGATATGAATGAATGAATAATGACTTCAAAGGTCAGGCCTAGGATCTCTTTGTTGGCGCCAGTTGTTTATCTAATAATTTCAGCCTGAACGTTGTTGAAGTGCTGTGGTAAATAAGTGACTCGGTGACCTTATGGGGAAAAAATGCTGTATTCCAGAAATAAACACCAAATATATAATGAAGTATAGTTCTAGAACTCTTTCAGAATAAGTTATCATTGCTGTGTTAGTATGTAAGTTTTATGGACTGGTATTACCCTCGTTTTAATAAGAGTGTTTCCGAAGTGATTTAAGATTACTAGCAATAAATCACAAGAAAGTTTATAGAAAGTTCTGAATGTTTCCCAGTATTAGCTTTTTGGTATCTGTGTTGGATACGGCTTTCACAACATTCATAAAGTCCTAGATTCTATACAAAAAAAAGTCTGCGCTTCTCACCCTAATAAAGTTGGCAACAAATATATAAACATATATAAATATAAATGAGAGGTTTTGGTTATATGAATTGGCCACGTCAAGGCACACTCTCGATAGGATGTGAACCTACTCTCACCTCCTACATAGTGGGCACAAAAAGCAGTTTTAAAGCACAAAGCAATTAACACTCCTCCCAATTAACCCCTGGACAGCAAGCTGCAACCAAAATGATGAGGAGCCAACAACCTCAAATGTGTGCAAACAGGGGAAAGAAAAAATGTTGGTGCGCTAATCTTAGGCTCAAATAATACAAATGTATAATACGAGGCCTACCAAAGGTGTGAGCATTCTGCAAATACAGTGTGTTGGCTGTACAATGTATGCAAAAAACAAAATACTGTCTGCACTTCTCACCCTAATAAAGTTGGCAACAAATATATAAACATAATCCAAAAAAATCCACATAATCCAAAAAAGTACTCACTTACTATGCATTTGCCCTTAGTTGGGCTATAAGGGACACTATACTGTCCCTTAAATGAGCTAGTTCATTCCTGAGAATTACAGCAGGTAATCTTTGTTGGAGTGATAACTGTGTCAGTAAATAATGCCTAGCGATACCATTACGACACTGGCATTTGCAAATGTCATGACCCTGTGCATTAGATGAGGTCATGTAGTTAAATATAAAATGGCTGTAAACATTACAGGTTGGTTCATTCACATATATAATGATAAACAGCTTTTCATTGCTATGAGTTATGCTGTAACACTGTATATTACAAGCACAGGCAATTTTGCTTTAACAACATCCTACTTTTTATACAAAACAGATTAGTTGAAAAGGTTATGCATTTTTAAATATTGTAAATATGATACATTTCACACACAACCGTACATGTAGTTGTGATGCACCCATGTACAAAAGACAAAAATACTAATTACAAGAGCTTCTGGAATTTTGTGAACTACTATTTCACTTATCATGCTTGAACTAAACTTCAGATGGCTGGATTCTGCAGAATCCTTACTGCCCCCTGCACCCCATCTATTTTCCGCGCACAAGACATGTTCGGCTAAACACATCTTCCTGCGTATAATATACTCAAATTAGCTCCAGAGCTGGTTCAGCCAACATGGAGGGAGAACTTTCCTGTCACTGATTGGCTGTTTAAGCTGCAAATCAATAGCAAGAATTGTCAAACCATGGAGGAGGGCATCTGCAGAGCTGCAGTGTTTTTTTGTTTTGAATAATGCATATTAAAGAATTGTCAATTGTCCCTTTAATTCTGAAACACTACGGAGGGTATAAATGTCCAGGCCAAATTTCTTTAGAAATGCTATAACCTTTACCTGTTTTATTAGTAAAAACTTCAGTTATGAGGATATGTATACTTTAAAGATGCGTCTTTAGTAAGAAAACAGAGAGAAAGAGAGAGAGAGAGAGAGAGAGAGAGGGAGACAGGCAGTGAGAGATATGAAAGGAAGGGAGGGAGGCCAGAATGGAAGGGGTAAGAGAAGGGAGCTAGGCAAGGTGGAAATGACTATGTATGTATGCTTGTGTGTGTGTTAGCATGAGTGTGTAAGTGTGTGTTAGCTTGTGTAAGTGTTTGTGTTAGTACATGTACATGTTAGCATGAGTTCATTAGTCTATGTATATTTGTGTGTAAATAAGTGTGCCACTGTGTATGTTAGTTACCAGGGGAGGTCAATGGGCTGGGGGACACTAAGGTGTACCTTCCTCCCCAGACAGTACCCACCCTCCCCTGCAGTTTTACAAATAGGGACACTTGAGTTGGGGGTATGTTAAGGGATGGAAGTGAGTGGGTCAGGTGCATGGTTACCTTCATTAAGAAGGACAGTGGGGCAGCATGACAATCGTGACTGTCCCACAAAAACAGAGACTGTTGTGATCCAGGTCCAGACTGGCACATTGGGGAAATGCCCATGGGCCTCTGATTATTGGCATCCCATGTTCACCCCGTTTGCCTCTCTAGTGAACATAAAAATGCAGAGTGCCAGGGCCACCTTGTGATCGCCAGTCCTGCCCTGTTGAGAGGTATTATGTATGAAAACATACACTGTTATTTATCAAAAGTATTCTGGTGTAAGGTTTTAAAGTGGACTAGTTGCCACAGCAACCAGTGGAATGTTTCTGCTGATTAGACTATTTTTAGTTATTATGATTAATAGACCATTTTTCAAACATACGACCATAATCGCATATTATACATAACCCCATGTGTTCTATGGCAGTCAACTGTTACCTTGAATTTCTGTTGAAACTTCCATAATAATCATTCATAATTTACAAAGTCACATAATACAAGCTTAAATACTTCTGTTGTTAGTCTGTTTTTCCTGTCTTACCCGTTAATGTTCATTTTAATTCACTTCAGCTTGTTTTCTGGGTCCCCCCCCAACAGAATAAAGTTCCTCTCAGTTTAACAGGCATTATCTGTTGCCTACAGATCTAATTAAGTTCAAACCATTAAAAGCATATTACTCTCTGAGGATGAGGTCATTGCTACTGGTACGATACACAGTGCTACTGTAGATGATTAAACAACCAATACCTGTTTGAGTACTTGGTAATTAAAAGCCACAGTTTTAGCACTTAAAGGAAACCAGTATCTGGTATCATCAGTTACACAATTGTTAACATATGAACATAATAGCTCAAATAATTATGTAAAAAATATAATATTTTCTCAGTAAATTGTCATGCACTAAATATATATTTTTTAATGTGTTTTATGTTTTTATGCCTAAATTTCATGTTGGTGCATTTATTAACCCCTTTGTATCCATAGTGATGCTCAATCCTGTCATGATTTTTGGGTCGTATCATTAAGTCCATGACTAGATGGTGGATTATACCTTTAAATAAACAGGGAACCTAGATGGTGCAGGGAACTGCCTCCCAACTGATACAGTAGGAACCAATATCTCTGTCCCTGGTCGTGATGGCTTAATATGCGTTAGATATGGTTTTTTATATGTATTTTATTATATTGGAGGATAATTATTCTTAAAGGATAAAGGTGGCTTTAAATAATTGCTATTGTTATTGGGTCAGTAACCATGTAAGAGAACAGCAGGCCAGCTCCTGGATATGCTCTGGAGGTGTCCCCATCTCCATTTGGGAACTATGAAGTAGAGAAGTCTGAGGCTAGCAGCACAGACTGGACCTGCTGTGGGTGTGAATGGAAAGGAGAAGTGGCAGACGGCAAACTGCTGAAGGAGGACAATTGATTATAAAGCACAGACTACCCCTGCACTCCACCCAAAATTCAGAAGATCAGTCCTGCAAGCCTGGCAAATTTTAGTAATACCTGCATGACTCTTGGCAATAAGAATCACTTTTTTCTGTTTAACCCAGGTGAGAAAAGGGGACGGTATGTTGACATTCCTCTCCTGTTTTAAGCAAGATAGTTTTGATTTTCTGGTACAATTGCCCCAGATAGCTCCACTGAGCTATGGAATTGACTGAGGTCTGTGGTTTTGCAGCATGGACCTCAGCCACAGCTCTCACATGACCATAGAGAATCAATGACATCTATTCACATACATAAAATGTTCTAACACTGGTTGATTAACACGTACAAATCCAACATTGCAAGCATAGATCAACTGAAACTCTGCATTGAAGGTATAGATCAAGTAAATAACATGGAAACCCTAAGTTGCAGGCATAGATTGCTATCACACCCCCAAAGGCCAGCTCTGGCAGCCAGATTGCACACATATAATTTGCCCAGCACACTATCTCTCCTCTTTATTCGTTATCTCTTCTCTCCATTTTCTCCTCATGTCCCCTTCCCCTTTCTATTTATCTTTGCCTTTTCTGTCTACCTCTCCTGTTCACTATTACCCCCTTTATGCCCTCTTTTTCCATTATCGCTCTCAATTCTCATGATCTCTTCTCTTTCTTCTTTCTACTCATCTTCTTTCTACTCATCCCTCATGATCACATTCCTTCCTCTTTGTCTTTTATCTGCCATTTATCTTCTTATT
>VKOC01008326.1:0-15812 GCA_009364415.1 Spea multiplicata | reverse complement strand
TCCGATGTACTTCTTCCTCAGCCACCTGTCTCTCAACGACATCCTTCTCTCCACAACCATCGTACCTGAAATGCTCCGGATTATATTGAAAGGGGGAAGTTCTATTTCTCTGTCTGAATGCTTCACTCAGTTTTATTTTTTTTCAGTGTCTGTTGTTAATGAGTGTTTGCTCCTCACCGTGATGTCCTTTGACCGATATTTGGCCATCTGTAACCCATTGCGTTATTCCTCCATCATGGACCTTAAACTTTGTATTCTTCTTGTAACTTCATGTTGGGTGTGTGGGATACTTATCGCTTTACCACATATTGTTCTTTTCGACAAGATGACCTTTTGTGGGTCAAATATCATGAACCATTTTTATTGTGACCTTCTTCCACTTCTTAGGCTTTCTTGTTCAGACACATCAGCGAACGAAATAGTAAATGCTGTTAACTCTGTCCCAATGGCATTTCTACCACTAATGTTTATCTCTGTAACTTATATAAACATCATTCTCGCCATCATACGGATCTCGAATTCCGATGGAAGACAAAAGGCCTTCTCCACCTGCAGCTCTCATCTCACCGTGGTCTGTATGTATTATGGGACCTTGTTGTTTAATTATCTGGTTCCACCTAAAGACCAATACTTAGGTTTCCATAAAATGGTTTCTGTGTGTTATACCGTTGTGACCCCGCTGTTGAACCCTCTTATATACACCCTACGGAACGAAGAGATTAAACGGACAGTAAGAAATCTTATCTTTCAAAAAGTTCTATAAATTAACCCCTTACGGACACTGGGCAGTCCCTAAACCCATTAAAAACAATGCATTTTGAGCCTGTACATGTACGGGCTTTGTCATTAAGGGGTGAAAAATGATTTCTGATGAACCACTATGAAAGTTTAGCATAAACTAAAGTCATGACATCAAGTATATAAAAGTACTAAATCCTGCATGTTTTAGTATGAGCAGCCATGCTTCTTTTCTCTAGTCTACATAATAATATCATTAAATTGCTAGCTTTTACAGTTAGATTATTTACATAAGATTTAATCTGCTAATTATTCCTCTATCCAGCAACAGTCGGTATGATAGTCATGAAGGCCAAGAATGAAATATTTAATACATTTATGTGTGGGTTGTTTTTTGGGGGTTATGTACAAAGTTTAATACCTACCAAGCACACGTGGAATTGATGGATCCAGAAAATGAATATAATTTTCAAAACTGAATAATGCCTTATCAAAGTAAATAAAGAGTAATGTCGTTAAAGTATCCATGTTCTCACTTCTTCTTCTCACTGCCCCTTTTTCCAATGAAAGGGGTTTTGCACCCAATGAAAGCCAAATCTAGGGGTACCTGGTGGTAATGGGGACCTAAGTGTAGTGCTTCAGTTTTGTTAATATTGATTTTAAATTCTCTTACTGTGCCCCAGGTGTTCAACAACAGGAAGATTAGGTTTTGGGGGGTCAGTTTGCAAATTCTATTTTTTATGCCCTAGATGAAAGAGATATTCAGAGCAAAGGGCCCAACGCTAGATTAAAAAGGAGTAGTGTCAAAGGGCACCCCTGGCGGACGCCTTGGACCAGACATCACTCTGGAATCCAATCCATTTGGTTAGAACTGTTTTTGGGTGGGTGTATAGAAAATTCTGCCCAAAGAGTCATATCATACGTACCCAGGCTTACCAATACCCTTGGATGATATGGAAACGATTTATGTGACGTTCTCACAGCCACTAGAGCCATGCAAATGCCTTTCATAGAGTGCCAGCCCCGTCTTAAATCCCAATTGTCGGTAGGTTATTAATTCTGGGAAAATGAACTATTATTATAGTCAAAATGCGTCCGCCTTGGTTCTTAAGAGAGAGATTGATGAATCAAAGTAGGAATTCTAATTTTGGGGGGAAATCAGTATCCTGTAGCGTGGGGCTGAATGTGTGCATCTGCCAGTTTCCACCAGTAGCCAGGCGGCGGCGGCGGCGGCTGCGGCGGCTCAGAGATGGGTTTTGATTTTTCGTTATTGTCACAGCAAGAAACTAGTGCCCAATTTCCTTTTGAGAATTTGAACGCGACCAGAAAACATTGAAATACCTATTTCTTATTTTAGTTTAGTTCATATCACTACCATGCTCTTGATGATTCTGTGAAACATTGGGGGTAGTAGAAGCATTACTAAGCGCTCATCTACGTACACCAGACAAGCCAGAAATTGTGATGGTGCTGCTATGGATTCTGGGTAGGCACATGCAAATAGGGTAACCGATGATCACCTTTCGCCTCTATATCCACTTTATGCATGGATCCCACGTTATGGTGGGGTAAAGGTAATGGAAAACCCTTGGCGAGTTCATGTAATAAGTGGACACAGAGGCGAAAGGTGATCATTGTTAACCTTGTTTGCATGCGCCTACCCAAAATGCCTTGTGGTTGTGGCAGCACCATGAGATTTCTGAGGAAAAAAACAAGCTTTCTGACTTGTCTTGTGTCTGTAGATGAGTGCTTAATAATGCCTTTGCTACTCACCTAATTTTACGTGGAAGGGGTTTCCATCGCTATTGCCTCACTGTAACTGTAAATATTGCTGTCTAATGCCATGATTCTGTATGGGTGTCATTTCATTAGGAGAAAAGTATAGTGAAAATGATGCCATTTATTGGCTAACTGAGAGCTTAATTGCGAGCTTTTGAGACCAAGTTGTTAGGTCCCTTCCTCAGGCATTAATGAAGCTAACACAGACTTTTCTAAATACAAAAGCACAATTCAAACGTTAACAAAGACATTAGATAAACACAGAGGTTTGGGGAATTTGTTCAGCGATAAATTAGCCGGACTAGCAGAGATCCAATGGACAGATCCGGTTCAATCAAAGCATCGTTGGTCAGTTTACTCCCTGGTTAGAGGGGCCATAAAACCATTTGACAGATGCCAGATCCATGAAGGTGTCAAATGTTCCCAGGAATAAGTTGTTTGTAGTGAATTCGAATTGTGGGAGGATTAATGGTTGGTGATGTTATAATGGGAGACGAATTCTCTGTCTCTGTTGTTGGCAGGGAGAGGTACCATTTGCTGTTTGCCTGTGAAGGGTGCGCCTCACTATACATTGTTTGAGATTGGGAGGTTGTTTGAATGAGATCAGTGGGGGATGTGGGAATATATCTGAAGTCTTTCATCAGTGTGCAAGATTTCTTGTAGTTCCTTTGAGATCTTGCGCAGGGCTTCCATTTGTGGATTTTAGGTGACCACTAATGGTACTCAATCTCTTTTTTGTGGCTGCTGGTATCTCAGGAGGTTTTCTCTGGGGACATTGATGGCTTTCTGTATTTGGGAGTCTGTGATTTTTGTACTGTACCCATGGTTGATGAATTCCTCCCTGAGATTCTGGAGGTGTTTATCTCTGTCCATAGGATCTGAACAGATGCGGTTATATCGAATAGCTTGACTGTATATGATATATGAGTTCTTTGTATGTCTGGGATGGAAGCTGTTGTGTTTCAGATAGGTTGGTCTATCTGTTGGTTTGCGGTGAAGTCTGAATGGACTTGTTCTTTATGTAGATGGTAGCGTCCAGGAACTGGATGTTAGTGCGGGAGTAGCTCAGTTTCAGGTTTATAGTGGGATGAAAGGCATTGTAGCCTTCATGAAAACTGAGGAGTTCCTCTTCGCTACCAGTCCAGATGATATCGTCAATGTAGCGGAGATAAGTCCTGTCCAATTGTGAAGTAGTTGTGGTTGAGGATAAAATGTATTAGGTGTGTTATGGGTTCCATTCCTAGGTTCTCCTGTTCTAGATATTTGTGGCAAGCTGCTATACCGTCACAATGGGGAATGCTGGTGTAGAGGGATTCTACATCCATGGTAGAAGATCGGTGGTAATCATTTTAACTATACTTTTCTCCTGTTTTCTCAACGGCTAACACGGTACAAAACCTTTTTGTCATTTCATTAAGGTCAGACATGGCTTCTGACTGTATTTGCCAAGTACTCTTAAGTAAGGCACGATTGTCCTAAAACGAGAATTCTAACCTTCATAAAGCAATCTGACCGAAATCTAGCTGATGCAGCGCATGTACTGATCTGACAAGGGCAGTAAGTGCTTATAGCAGCCCACCCCAAGCATCAGACAGAACTCATGTTGAGGTGAAAAACAAACAAAATACACAACCTTATATCCACAAACTCTATTAGATTAGGAGATAATCCCTGTGACAGGGCCAGGCTAGCCGGGTCATGGAGCATTTTTGTGTCCAGTTTGTGATAAGGCCCAGAGAAGGAATATGGCTGCACCTCCAGCCTTCAAAGGAACAATCATGTAACCTGGCTGGGGCTCTTAATCAGCCAGCACAGCCCTGTTTTCCCAGCTATCACCCGCACTACAGGGGGGATAACACAGGTGGGGGAACCCATTGTATCCCTTAATTCACTCACCTGATACATCCCCTGTATACTGATGGGATTTGTGATGGGATGTGATCTGATGGGATTGGGGGTTGAGTTCGATTGAATTAGGGACATATATTCTGTGTGTTTGTAATAAAGGAGTTCTTGTTTTACTACGAATGGTGGTCTGACTGATCCTTGGATAGCAGGAGCTCTGTATGAGGGTACTGACTGGTGATTCCTCAGCCCTCAAACAGGAGTACCCAGCCTTGGGTATGGTGAGCCTGTAACAATACCCCACCCAGACGGCCCATCGCCACGTACAGGAATGCCCAAATAACCCTAAATAGTTGTTTTCTGGGTGATCCCAAGGGGGTTCCCTCTCCCAACCTACCCTTGTCTGAGCCCCACCACAAGTGCTATATTTGTGCAAAATAGCGCTCTTGCGGGGTCAGGGGTATACGAGATATTTAGGGTTAAAAAGTCCAGCGGGCACTCCTGCTGATCCTAGCCGACAAACAGCTCCAGAGAATTATGGCTAAGACCTGATCAGGTACAAGGAAAGGGAAAAAAGACCCAAAAGACCCAATGGATCCGGGTGACACAAGAACAAAACCAAAACAGGTAAACATAAGTGAAGAAGGGGTTAAGAGTTCTCTGCAGCCCTGGTTCTGTGACAATGCCAATGACTCTTGTGTGGCATTTTACAGTTTCTCCCATCTCAGCTTTTGGAAGGTATTGAAGGGGTACAAATTCTCGGTAGCAAAAAAAATCTCCTCTCCTGGCCGTGTTAAAAAGGGGTAGAGTTATGTCTGTGGTAGGCCAGAAGATGAGGAGTTATGGCTATAGAAGGCCCGAATGGGAATGTGCATTTCAAAGGTAAATACCGTATTTGCTCGATTGTAAGACGACCCCCCCTCCCCAAATCTGAATATTAATTTAGGAAAAAAAGAAAAAGCCTGAATATAAGACGACCCTATAGGGAAAAACATTTTCCAGTAAATGTTAATTCATGTAAACTATGTAAACTATTTTTTTTCTTTAATATTCAAAATTGTAACATCACATCTGCATCATAAGAATTATAAATATACTTACAAAAGTATAAAACATCCAGATGTAGATTCACATATAAATATAGATGCAGCAGTTAACATGCAGATAGCATACAGATAATACATAGAATAATTAGACTAGGACTACTTCAGTCCGCCTAGTCTAAGACCCCAGAACAAACATATCAACAAAAAAACAATCCTCCCTCATTCACACAACAGCAGTCATACAACTCATTCATACAGTCAAGCTAATTTTAAATAATCTATATAATTATATATATTATATGTTAGAATGAACGGCTAGTGGAGAAAGTTAGGATGCTGAATCCAGCCAGGGTCTCCAAATGTTGTAAAATGTATGAAGTCTCTGATGGGATTGAAAGAAGCCGTGTTCAGCGAACACTGATGACGGACTTGGTTAACTACATCATCCAGGGAAATTGGCGACGACTGTAAGCGTTGTCTTGCTAAGACTATCTTCATTGAAAGCAAACACTGCATAATCAGGACCCGTTGATTAAACTGAAAACAGATCAAATCGAAACGTAAAAGAGCTCTTTGCAGTGTGGGTGTTATATTATAATTTAAACTTTCGGAGATAATCTTAAATAAGTCTTGCCAGACATGTTGGATCTTTATACATTCCCACCAAATGTGAGTGTATGATCCTAATGTCAGTCCACATCTCCAGCACAAACTATTTTTTTTTAAATAAGAGCTATGATTGAGAAAAATATTTCCTTTTATTTTCCAACCTGCCCCCCCCAGTTATGCACATCTGCCCCAGGCTTGCCACTCTGCCCCAGAAATGCGTTATACCCCCTTATATGCCACTGTGCCCATGATTATGCCTTTTAACCCTCTATATGCCACTGTGCCCCATGATATGCCTTTTGACCCCCTATGTGCCACTCTGCCTCCAGAAACGCCTTATACCCCTATATGCCACTCTGGCATAATTGTAATTTGTAATGGACGGCAGATTTTATCGTAATAGTAGTAATGGTAGTATTAGTAGTAGTGCTGTAAGTAGTAGAAATAACTGGTGACGGTAATAATAGTAGAATTTGTAATAATAGTCATATTAGAACTAATGTTGACGGAAGTGGGAGTAGCAGTGACATATTTGATATGGTAACAGTAGGCGTAGTAGTAGCATTACTATTACTAGTAATACTATTGGTAGTAGTAAAATTAGCAGTGGTAACAGTAAAATGGTTGTAGTAGAATACATTTTTGTAGTAAAAGTAGTATTAAAAGGATAGCAATCACATGACACAATAATCTCTGTAAATTTTTCTTCATTTTTGAGGCAGGCACATTGTGACGTGAAGGCCATACTTACCGTAATAGAACCCAAAGACATTCAATGCTGTCCTCGTGGTCACAAAGAACCATTGCTTTGTCTTTGTCTTGAAAGTCGCATACAAGTGAACAGGGAAGGAAATTTCATAGAAAGGGTACAGCATAAGGGGAAATCCTGAATACAGGCATGAGAAGAGGTAATGATGCAAGTCATGAGAAGAACAAAGAAAGCAATTAGGGAAAGCAAGTAGGGATGTACTTGGATATGAAGGTAGAGGCAGAGGTGGCGCAGAGTTATTACAAGATCTGTAGTTCAGGGTTGAGATGTTTGAATTTTATTCTGGAGGGAATGGTGAGCCAATTAAGTGGCCCTTTGTTTTATCTGCATGAAGATCATTAGTAAGTGAGTGCGGTCTCGGTTGAATGCCGTGGACAGAAACCAAATTGCATAGAGTTTGAAGACAGGAAATCAGTCAATTGGTTATAAGTTAGTCGTTCCAGCAGCTTGGATGCTAACAGGAGAAGTGAAATTGGTAGTTAGATGGGGATGTGGCATCAAGGTTTTCTTTAGGATGGGAGAAATGATGACATGGTTGGGTTGGGGTAAGCACAAAGGGCTGGTAAGATATGTGAAGGTGCGCGGTCAAGGGAGTTATCACTGATGGAGATGGGTATTAATGCCTCCACAGGCTGACCTTTTGAGAACACTGTCTATTAGTCATATTTAGCTGCATTATAAGCACTTGGCCTCCACTTTCAGGTGTAGAAACAACTGTAGACTGTCCGGCTAACGTTTCACCTTTTACCTGTGACTTCCAGAAGCCTTGCCATGGACACTGTGTCCTTGTATGGACACTTTGCCTACCATCTGTTAAAAACATCAATGACATCACCAAACATTTACAAACATGCCCCAGACATTTCAATTATCTACCAAAGTCATCAAGGCTGGTACTTCAGTATCGGGTTATGAGCTGTTCTAATGGTCCCAGGTACTCGGGCAACTTGAGGAACCTGAGCCAAAGTACTGAACATCAGGGTCCTGGAGGAACAGCTCATGAAGCCAGTTTTTCTGCAAAATATAAGTAGTAATTATTGAAATATTTTTCTTTTCTTTCTTCTTCTCATCTCATGCGAGATACCATCACTCAACAACACAGTAAGTAAAGATTTCACCAAGGCAACCTTAATCTCTTGATTCCTGAGACTATATATGATAGGGTTAAAAAATGGTGTTCCCAGGGTATAAAGGAGAGATATAACCTTATTTAAATTAAATGATTGACCTTTGGTGGGAACCATGTAAATTATGATTAGAGTCCCATAGTAGGTACTCACTACTGTCAAGTGAGAGCTGCAGGTGGAGAAGCTTTTCTGTTTCCCAACCCTGGAAGAAATTCCAAAGATGGTGATGAAAATAGAGATGTATGTGAAAATTATGAACGACAATGGGATAACAGCAAATATTATACCGCAGATAAAATAAGTAATGTCAACTGTGGTATGGTCTGAACAAGACAGCTCCAGAATAGGTGCTATGTCACAGAAGTAGTGGTCAATAGTATGGAGGCCACAGAACTGTAAGTTACTGATAAAGAAAACAGTGCATGCCATTCCCGTGAAGGCTACAAGCCAAGACCAAACGACCAGCTGGGATTGAAACCTTTGATCCATGATTGAGGAGTAATGGAGTGGACGGCAGATGGCCAAATATCTGTCATAGGACATCGCTGTGAGAAGAAGACACTCGGCAGCTGCTGGAAAACAATATAGGGAAAACTGAATGATGCACCAAGTAACAGATATCGTGCTTCCTCCGTTTATGATAAGATGGAGCAAATAAGGAACCGTGTTTGTGGTGAGAAGGATATCAGACAACGATAACTGCGTGAGGAAGAAATACATAGGAGATTTCAGGCTTCGAACCTTTACTACCAACGCAATAATCAGCAGGTTCCCGACCACTGCAAGGATGTAGATCAAAAGAATCGGAACAAATAGCACGGGGCTGGGAATCTGGAGGTCAAGAAAGCCTACAATTCGGAATGTCGTTACTTTTGTTGTATTGACTTCAATCATAGTCTAAAACACAAAAGAGGAATGTAGGATTTAGTACAAGTCCCTACAATGACCCACTTATTCTAAAAAATATTTAGTACATGCAAGTTAATAAACTTCAGATAATATAATCTCAAAAATGTCAGATTTTCCCAACATTTTCCCAACTGTGAGCAACTCACCTTCCCAATTTAAATGTTTCGATAACTTCGCAATCGCAAAGGCTGTGTGATAGTAAATAAGTAGTGTTTGCATTTTTTTCGGCTCAAATAATACTTCAGCATCACTGGCTCCTCGCAGTTATATCACACATATGCACTCACATACACACATATATTGTGTCAATCATTGCCTTCTTAACCCCTTAATGACAAAGGCCGTACATGTACTGGCTCAAAATGCATTGTTTGCAATGGGACTGCCCACTGTCCTTAAGGGGTTAAATGGGGTACACTCTCTAAAATATACAGGGATACACTCATATACATATAGAGCACATAACCATAAGCATACTGACACATATATACAAATACGTTCTTTAGAACGGTCTCAGAGAGTGGTCTTTTTAACGCTTCAAGCGCCAAAGTATAGCATAAGAGGAGCAGTTTTCCAGTTCTAGAACTAGTATATCCGAAGTAGCTCTGCGCATATACACTTTCTCAGATATTGTGCTCATCCTTTAATTTAAACACACAAAGGTATAATGATTTTCTTTCTATAACAATAGTAATAACAACAATAATAATAATAATAATAATGGTCGTAAAAGTAGGAAACACAAAAAGCAATTTACTAAAGTATTTACTAAATCCTGCCATGTTAGTGTGCCTCGAGAGCTGGTATGAGGTCCGTTGCACTATATTATGACAGCGGTGTATATAACTGAATATATAATGACATCACAGTGACCGGAAAGCATCCGTACCCAAGCACCACTAACCATGCCATGGCTTCCGGCAGCCCTTAGGTGCCTATGGGTACTAACTGAAAAGTCCCCCACAAAGTTAGTCGCTGCCCATCTCTGAACAGTGGACATGGAAGTGGCTGCATCACCTACATTAGAATATAAAAGATCCACATTAGAAGAAGACACGTTAGACCTCTAGTAAACTTTCAAATCATTCCTTGTTATATCTCACTTCATATTCTCCTCTCTTATATAATGAAAACCTAAATGGGTTTCCAATTCTCATCAACAGGTATGAAAAGACATTGATAAACGTACCATCGCTTTGACCCATGCTCATATGACTCTGGGTAGGACACGACGGTCAACGTAACGATGGAATCTTTTGGCTTTCATGTTCTCCATAGATCTTTATACCTTTTGTGAAAGTCACAGAAAAGGATGACATCACACCTGTGTACGGACTCCAGGGACTCCATGGTATTAATTACTTACTTTTCTGATTCGTACAGGGAAGAAACTTTTCCAATTAGAAGAACAGAAAAGTGCTTCACAAAGTAATCATCACAAAGTTTCATCAAATGCAAGTAGCTCCTTAAGAAAACACCCCAACATTAATATCTAAACGTATTCAATTAAAAGGGAATATACTTTATTATTATTAATAATACAAATTAGACTTGTGCACTCCTGACAGCGAACCTACGGATTTCAGCTCCCGTTAACCCCTGCCATGCTGCGTTGATAACAGGAGCTGAAATCCGAAGGTTCGCTGTCAGGAGTTAAGGGCCTTTAACTCTTGTTGAGGGGAGACAGGGCAAGTCAGGAGTTAAAGGGCCGTGCAAACCCTGCAGGTGACCAATAGACTCACTCGCACAGCCCTTTAACTCCTTACGGCGCAACTTTGAGCCAAGTTGCGGCACCAGGATTGCCTGTCTATTGGTCACCTGCAGGGGCCTCAAACAATTGGTTGATGCCAGAGGAGGCCCTTGCAGGCGACCAATAGACTCACTTGCATGGCCCTTTAACTCCTGAAGGCGCAACTTTGCCTGGGGAGACCATGGTCTCCCCGGTTCAAGAGTTAAAGCTCCATACAAGCGACTCTATTGGTCTTCGTACGGATCTTTAACTCTTGGAGCGAGAAGACCAGTGGTTTCTGCCGGCCAAGTTGCGGCACTAGGATTTTAAAAGTCTGTACAAGCGACGCTATTGGTCGCCAGCAGGACGCTCATCTGCCATTAACCAATGAAGTACAGGTGTACTTCATTGGTTGATGGCAGAGGAGGCCCCTGCTGGCGACCAATAGAATTGCTCGTACGGACATTTAAAAATCCTGACGCCAAAGCTGCTGAGTAGTGCGTATCGCCTTAACCCCGTATTAACCCCTTCTACAAAAAACAGCAAAGAAGGAAGAAAAAAACGAACACGAAGAATGTCTACGGATATTCACCCGAAGCCGAACACAGGAATGGGCGAATATTCGTGGAATACGAAGATTTCCCCCCCCCCCCTATGAACAGTTGGCTGGCGCCCAAGTTCTAATAAAAATAATAATAATATACTATGGTTTTAATTATTTACATGGTAATTATGATTTATATACAAGCTCCAAACAGTGATGTAATGTTTGCAAACAAAATTAAATGCCATGATGGTCATATGACTATGGGGTTATAGAGTATTTGCTTTTTTGATGGGTTTTTATTTTTATTTTTAACCATTTAAGGGCCAGGGTTCTTTTACACTACCGGACCCCATTCAGGGTACCGAGATCTGTTGCAGCAGGCATTAGATAAGTCCAATTGTGCAATTTTTGGAATCTCATTTCTTGATGGTAACCGGACACTAATACTTTATTAGCCTTGTTGTTACCATCTTGTAGTTTTTTTTAATTAGATAAGTCAATTAATCTACCGGAATGTGCCTTTTGTATGGTTTTGTGAAAGTCGGCATCAGCAGTGTCGAGGGTGGAATGTCATGATTTCTCTGTGAATCGTTGAGAATTATATATCTTCTAGTATAACATATAATATAATTCCTCTAACACAGAACGGGATGCGGTATAAATACATAGATACAAGTACTATATGAGACCCACACTGGGGTGAAAAAGGGAGCAAGGTTAACAACTACTAAAATCCAAGTGCTAAGTTTACCTGTGGGTCCATCAGCCCGCAATAACTTTAGATATATTAATAAAAACAGAACTCCAGGACCCTATATTAAGCCAAAATTAACCCCTTAAGGACAATGGGCGGTTCCTAAACCCACTGAAAACAATGCCTTTTGGATCCGTACATGTACGGGTTTTGTCACTAAGGGGTTAATATAATTAACCCTACACCATGAGTCATGGGAGGCTTATGATGAGGGGCAAAAACTATTAACCTATGGGAAGCACAGGCCAAAGCATTCCAGGAAAAAAATGTATTGTCCGATGTCATTGGTGGATGCATTTCAGCTTTCAAACACTGAAGGCCCCTGGTGCGCAAGAGCAACCATTTTTTAATCTACTACTATCAGACAAAGAAGATTTTATTTTTTTATTTGTATTTTTTTTTTATTTTTTTTGTCCTTTTACAGATTTTTAAAACTATATTATTTATTGGATGGATTTATTCCTTGTATATGCACCCCCTTACCACAGGATTTATTTAACTACCTCAATTTACTTAATGTGAAATTATACATTTTTTTTTATATGTGTGCTAGTAAAAAAAATGGCTTTAGTGAATAGACCCCAAAGTTTTAAAGATAGACAGGGAGATGTTTGTAACTTCCTGGGGTTGTGAGGTGAATTTTGCGGGATGGATCTCACATTTGGTAGTCACTGATTGTTCAAAGGTTAATAGAACTTTGACTTTTCTACTTTCACACCCTTACGTCACCTGCATTTGAGTTTATTTTTAAGAACCCCCAGGAGGTGTCCTTTCAGCAATAGAATTGACTCCAAGGAGACGAGAATGCTAAGTATACTCAAGCGGTTTTAGAAAAATATGCTCTCTCAAACGTATTTATTATTTCTCCAAAATTATACTAGTGGGAAAGGTCAATAAGTTGATCTGTTTATAGGATAGGATATTCATATTTTTTTAGCATTGACATAAAAGTCTTATTTGAGCCTCAATTTTCCTTGACTATTATGTCACCTCAACACGGGAACACAGTATGTGCAAAGACATTGTGAAATATTGATAATGTTTTATACCCCAATGGAATGAATGGGATCAGAGATGACTTATAAAACTTGGCCACTGAGTATTATACCGAAGTAGCACGAGATAATATGTGACAAAAAATACACATAAACATACACAATAATGTGATATCCAGTGAAAAACAATAGGTCACCAGGTCCTCCCAAGCTTAAATATAATGTAGATGGCTCCCTGCGAGGAGAAAACGTCTGGGTACATTAGTGTCAGTGTCCGTGTGCATGTGTATGGATATGTTAAAGGTCAGTGTCTGGGTATCCATGTATGTTAGTGTGTTTGCGTGTTAGGTATGTACGTTAGTGTGTCTGTGTCAGGGTGCGGGTAAGCAGGTCAGGTAGGAGCCCAGTTGCAGGGGATATCAGAGGCTCAGTTTGTACCCCATGATGCATCATTACCAGAAGGAAGGCACAGACAGGCAAAATGAAACACAAAGCTGGCTGAATCTTAATATGAGATGGTCTGTATTGAGAAGCTGGGGAGACACAAAGCCAGATGTACAGCATGATAGCCCCTAGTCGGGCACACGATAATATGCTGTAGCTGGACTGTCGGCTCTCTGTCGCATGGAGAAAGTAGACAGACAGGGCACATGGCTGGACACATGGCTAGAAGCTCTCAGACAGGGCACACGGCTGCACACACGGCTGCACACACGGGTGGAAACCCCCAGACAGGGGGCATGGCTGGACACATGACTGGTAGCCCACAGGCAGGGCACACGGCTGGACACATGGCTAGAGGCCCTCAGACAGGGCACATGGCTAGGCACACGGCTGGAAGCCCTCAGACAGAGCACAAGGCTGGACACACGGCAAGGTACTGGACACATGGCAGGGAGCCCTCAGGCAAGGCACACGGCAAGTAGCCCTTGGGCAGAACAGATGTAGTCAGGCAGGCCAGGTCAGAACCAGAAGGACAATATCAAAGCCAAATCCGAATCCAGAACAAGTCACACGGGCAGTGGAAGAGCCAAATCAGGAACCAAGGTCAGAAGCAAGCCAGGCCACAATGGGTTAATCCAAAAAAGAACGCTGCTAGCAGGAGAGCAGGGCCTGGCAGATACCCCGCAAAGCAAAGGCCCTGAATGGAGGAGTAAGCAGGCATTTAAGGGTGAGGGTTGCACCCAAGTGAGCAAATGCAGCTGGTCAGGTAATTTGCATACACAGTACTGTATTCTGACAGGTGGCCTCTAGAGGCTACAGCTGATATAACACCTATACACAAATACAGAGTCCGGGCTACCAGGGTGGAATCCTGACAGTAGTATTGTTTTTTGTTTTTTTTTCAGAGGGTTTTCTCGTTTCGAATGCTGCCACCCTTTGTGACACCCAAAGGTGGCTGGATAGACCAGGGGACTTAGAGTTCGGGTAGAGTTGTTTTGTGTGTTTTTTATTTATTTTTTTGTATTAATTTTGTTTAAAAATGCCCTCTGGGAATGAAATGGGAGTTAATGCAGAGACAGGGATTGAGTCAATGATTCTCCATCATTTTGAGCAGGGCCTCGAGATGAGTGGAGGGGATTTTAGGCAATACCCTTTTTTCAACTCACATGTATTTCACTCTCTTGCATGCGAGTGTTTGTTGACTTGAGAGTTACTTTACAAGTACTAATGAGTTTGTAAACCTGGCATTCACGAATTTCCATGTGTCCAAGGTATGTGAGTTTGCCACTCTGTATCCAATTCACAAACACTCGCAGTTGTATGATAGCATATGGGGTGGGCACATCAAAAAACTTGAAGGGTAAGAATGATTTAAGGATGAAAGTTGCTGACTTTGGTTTGAGTCCATCTTTGTTTGGAACATATAACCGTTCTACTCTCAGCACAAACCCACTTGGGTCAAATTAACTTTATTGCCATTTTAGTGGTGCAAAGCAAAAAGACGGACAGTGTGGCTGATTTGTAAAGATGAAACCTGTTGGGTTCCTGCTGGGTTATGTCTGAGGAGATGCGGACGAAGATAGAAGATGGAAGTTAGCAGACTGAAGATTTTCATTTATCCGTTCTCTTCTTTTCAATGTATCTCTATCTCTCCTTTCTATCTCTCCCCTTTCTTTCTCTCTATTTCTATATGTCTATTTATCTACTCTCTACTACTCTTTCTCTCTTCCTCTTTATTTTTTTCCTTTCCCCCAATTTCTCTTTACCTCATTAATTTCCCTTTCTGTTAATCTCCTTTCCTTTTTATGCTCTTTCTTATTCTATCTCCCCTTTTATGATTCTCCCCCTTTCTCATTATTTTCTCAATGTATCTTTTTATCATTTCTTCCTTTCCTTTATGTCTTCTCTTTCTCTTTTAACCAACTCCCTTTCTCTCTATCGCTTCTCAATCTTTTTGATTCTCACGTTTCTCATTATCCCTTCTTCTCTTTCTCTTATCTCTTTTCTCTCCCTGTTTCTTTATCACACTAATTTCTTTTTATCCCTCTGTTCTTTTTATTCCCGTCATCTTTTTTTTGCTCTTTCCTTCTTTCTCTAGCCCCTTTTCTTTCTACTCCTTTTACTCTCCTTCTATTTTCTTTTACTCAACCATTTCACTGTCTTTCTCCTTTCTGTATATTTCTCCCTTCTTTATGTCCCCTTTTTCTTTTATTACTCCCTCTTTTCCTTTGAATCCCTCCTTTCTCCGTTATTTTCCCTTTCTTCATACTAATCTCTTCCATCCTTTATCGTCTCCCCTATTTCCACTTCATTCTCTCCTTTTTCCACATTATCTCCCATCATTATTATGTCTCTTTGTCTTCCATTTATTTCCCTCTCCTTTTATCTATACTCTCCTCTTGGGTCTCTCTTCTTCTATATCTCTTCTCTCTTTATATCTTCCCTTCTCCCTATTCTCTTCCTCTTACTCATAAGTCTCCCCTTCTCGGTTATCTCTCACAAATATTTAGTTAGTTAGTTA